>SJYA01002112.1:1673375-1737433 GCA_006410615.1 Neotragus moschatus | reverse complement strand
GGTGCTTTTCTTTCTGGCTTACTTCACTCTGTATAATTGGCTCCAGTTTCATCCATCTCATTAGAACTGATTCAAATGTATTCTTTTTAATGGCTGAGTAATACTCCATCGTGTATATGTACCACAGCTTTCTTATCCATTCATCTGTTGATGGACATCTAGGTTGTTTCCATGTCCTGGCTATTATAAACAGTGCTGCAATGAACATTGGAGTACATGTGTCTCTTTCAATTCTGGTTTCCTCGGTGTGTATGCCCAGCAGTGGGATTGCTGGGTCATATGGCAGTTCTATTTGCAATTTTTTAAGGAATCTCCACACTGTTTTCCATAGTGGCTGTACTAGTTTGCATTCCCACCAACAGGGTAAGAGGGTTCCCTTATGTAACTTGCTTTTTTTAACTGAGCAATATATCTTGGAGGTCCTACCTAATGACATTTAGATCTGTCTCGTTTTTTATTGCAAAATTTACATAACATAAAATTTACCGTCTTAAAGTGTACATTTTAGTGGCGTTGAGTGCATTCACGTTGTTGAGCAGCCATGACCACTAGCCATCTCTAGGACTTTCTCTGATCTTCCCAAACTGAAATTTTGTGCCCAGTAAATAGTAAATACTGTTCTGTTCTCCGCTCCTCCCAGCCCCTGGGCCACTAGCCTACTTCCAGGGTCCTCCAGGACCAGAGTTTGTTGGCTTCCTCTCAGTCCCTCTAGACCTAGGCATCTCAATTTCTGGAAGGCTGCTTTTTGTGTGTCTGAGGAAAAATAAGTCGATATCCTAGTAGACTGTGGGAAAACTGTTATGCAAGCTAATTTTTGCCTTCTAGGCACCCATTTTTTTCCTGCTTCCTCCCTCAGACCAGTCTCCCATTTGTCTTCAGCTTGCTAGCGTTGTGGTGGGAAGAGGGCTGAAGTGGGGCTCGCTGAGCTATTCATCCGCTTGTGTCGTGCTCCTGCTCTGTGCCAGCCACCACCTCCTGACTCGAGCTGGTCAGCGCCATCCCGTGACCTCACATCAACCACCTTCGCTCGAGAACCTCTGAGTGCACTTATCTTCCCAGCCAGGGTAACAGTTTCCACCTGGTCATCAGAGCCAGGTGTGGCAAGAAACTCTTGACAGTCTGGACCAGCCACGTTGCTATCATTGTTAATCTGAGTTCTGAGTCAACCTTTTCCTCCTAGGTGATTATAGACTTGCCCCTTCCCAGCCATCTCTCGAGGCTGCCTTTCTGCGGCAGGCCCTGGCTCCTGGGGCTTTTGCTGTCCTGTGCTCTCGGCTTGTTTTCTAAGTCCTCATAATACTCGCTCCCACTCCTGTTCCCTCCTGTGTAGCACATATGAGTTGCTGCCAGCAGCACTCCGGCATGCGCCCAGGGCACTTCAGACACAGGCAGGCTGTTGTGTTAGCAAATAGCTTGGAGAACGGTGATGTGCCCGAGCTTGTTCTTGGCTCCTGTCCCCACCTGCCGGAAGAAGTTGGTTTTCCCGACTCAGCCATTGTGCCAGGACAGTCTCTTAAGCTGTGGAATTGTGGGGGTGTTTAGCAAGGGAGCATTTGAGACAGGTGAACAGTCTTTCCTTCAAACTGCCCGTACCCCCTACTGGACATAGCCCTTCCTGGCAGCAGACCTAGAGCCAAACCTCAGGTACCACAGTGCCCCGGGGGCCTGACCACAGCAGGACATCGAATAAGTGATCCTGGCTCTTTGTGTAATGTCCTTACCACTTATAGAGCCTTTCATGACCATTATCTCTTAATTCTCAAAACTCTGTGGCACAGGTGTTATTTTGGTCATTCAGGTTATGAGAAACCAGGGCTCAGGAAGGGCTAGTGGCTTTCCAAAGGGCACACAGCTGCCAAGTGACGGAGCTGCCATTTGAATTCAGGCGGGCCGATCCCCAGATCCCACTGTTGTTTCAGTTCTGTTCACAGCTGCACGCCAAAGCCTAATCTTCGTGTCACAGTTAACAAAACACCTTTATGTTCTCTCTTATAATTCAGAGATGCTATAAGTAGGACAGGGATTTCAGTCTCTGTTTAACAGATGGGAAGGTTGAGACTTGGGTTTAGTAAATTGCCCACCATCTCTGAACTGAGGACTGGCAGGGCCAGAACATGATCTGGCCTTCTAGCTGACTTCCAAGGCCCAGTCACCACTTCCTCTGGTTCCACATGCTGCCTTGGCACCTGGACAGAGCAACTTCTCAGGGCCTGTCCCTCAGTCACCCTTGCCCAGGAAGCAGGACCCTCCCCTCTCCTTCCTCAGAGCTCCAAGCTAGAACATGGCCCTAGGCCATGATGCAGGCCTCTGTGATATTTGGGCTTTCCAACAGCGTGCTCTCTGCTGTGCCAGGACAGCTGATGGTAGGCACACACAGGTTCTGAGCACTCCCCTGTGGCCCGTGGCAGTCCTGCTGGACAGCCTGTTCCACTGCTTTGGAGGAGGCCAGGCCACCCCAGAGCTGGGTGACAGTGAAGTCAAGATGCCAGGCTCCCGTCCCCAAAGACCTAGTTGCTATGAAGATGTGTGTCCTTGAACCAGCAGAGGAAAACACATAACACTCTGTCCTTAGGAGGAAGTGTACACTCACAGTACGCTGAGCCCATTCCTTGTGGACGGCACTAGAACTACTGCTGCTCCCATCTCTCCTCGCAGGTGTTGGCTGGGCCTGGCGATGCTGTAGGCAGCTGTGGCCCAGCGGTGCCCATCAGACGCGACCCTGTCCCTGCTTCCACCTTTTTATCCAGCCGCTTGGCCCCTCTGGGTCCCACATTCTTCTTCTGTATTGAATGAATGGGGAGGCCACATGCCCTGTCAGGCCCCTCCCAGCTCTGCCATGCACTTGCCCTGTTTCTGTGTCACGTCCTCTGAGCCAGTCCTAGGGTTGCTCGCATGTTCGCGATATCCCCAGCTTCTGTCTCCTGGCTCTGCCGTTCACCCCAAAAGACCAGTTGTGCTGTGTGTTCCAGGGGATCCTTTCAGATGACCGTGGGCTGGCGGCTGCCCTCTGGAGAACCTTCTTCAACCAGAAATGCGAAGACCCTCGGCAGCTTGAATTGTTGGTAGAGTATGTGAGGAAACAGGTGAGCAGCCTCTCCCCTCCACTCCAGAGTCTCCCGGACAGCAGGTCCTTCCTGAGGTCTGTGGGTGCTGGACTTCAGAGGGTCATGAGAGGTTGAGTTCCCAGACTCCAGCCTGAGGGAATTCTGATCAAATCATGTCACAGCGGGCACGGACAAAGAGCATCTTCTGGGAGAGACAGATGTTTTCGAGGCAGAAGCCCGACGTGTCTCTCTTTGCCTGGCAAAGCAATAAAGCTCTCCTTTTCTACTTCACTGACCCCCTAGCCAGAAAAAAAAGAGCCCCTTCTTTGGATCCAGTCGTGAGCTAGGTCAGGGGGCGGGGAGTAGAAACAGAAGAACAAGGGCAGAGTGGCCTGCTGCTTTCATAACCCTGCAGTTGTTCATTCACCGCACAATCGGCTGTCTGCCGTGTGCCCAGTGCTATGCTGGATCCTGGGTGCAAACAGTCCACTTATAAGGCCACAGCCCGGGTACAGAGCAGCTCCCCTGTGTACCCACTTTGAACCCCTGGCTTCTAGCAGAATTGGGCTCCAGGCAGCATCCCATGACCCTCTCCCCACTGGGTGCTGCCACCTGTCGTCAGGCAGGGTTCCCTCGCTTCCTCCCTCACTCCTCTGGCTGCCCAGGGCTCCCAAAGCTTCTAAGAGAGACCTCTCGAGTGAGGACTGCTTTACATAATTTTCCTTGAGCCCAGGGGGAGTTCACTCCTGTTCTCTCTGCCCCCTAATTCTGTATTGATGAGAAATCCATATGTTAGAGACAAGGGAGCTGAGTGGCAGGCAAGAGGCACGTGAAGGCTTTTCCAGGGTCGCCCAGTGAGTCAGGCTGCACAACTGGGTGATTCATGCGGCCACTAGAGGCTCAGCTGCTCCAGACAGCTCATCAGCTCAGCCTGTCCCATGAGTCACACCTTTGCTTTGTGGGCCTGGCCCCTGGACCTGAAGGGGCCTCACCTCACAGTCATTCCCTTATTCACCTGTGTCCACGGCCTTCAAGCCTCCAACAGCCAGGAAAGGGAAGGCCAGGCTCTGGCCCCGGGGAGAAGACAGGGCCAGCAGGCCCAGCTGGATGATCACTGGAAAAACTACATACTAGGGCTCTTCAGACCCAGAGGGTAGAGAACCCCAGAAGCCAGGACTTCTGTTTGACCGTTCTTCCAATCTGCCAGAGCCGGGAAGAAGGCAGTGTGGCCAGAGGACCCCACCCACAGAGAACTCTGAGGCTCACACTGTTGACTGGACCCGCCCTTAGACAGGAGCAGCAATTGGCAAAGCAAATGCTATGTTTTCTGAGAGACCAGCCCAACTTTTCCATTGGCTGCGGTGGGCTTGTGCCAGGGGCCACAACAAGGGCACAGCTGGGACCTCTCTGAGGGCCCTGAAGGAAGGGACTGCCACACCAGTACCCCCACAAGAAGTCCCCTGGTGCCCTGATGAGAGGCAGGCAATAGGGGAGCAGTGAGGGAGCTCTTCGGCAAGCAGTGAGCTTTGACAGGGACCCAGTTCTGTCGCAAGCCTTTCGAGCACCTATTGTGCCGGCCACCCTGTTGAGAGCGCAGAAATTATTAAGGCCCAGTCCTGCCCTCAAGGATCCAGCTCATGATTTGACAAGGAAGCCACAAGGCTCCCCTGGAATAAGTCAGTCTTTGATGTATGCAGGCAGGAACAGAGTGCTGTGGAAGGCTGAAGAAAGGAGGGACTAAGTCTGAGTGAGTGAATCAGGGAAGACCAGGAGGCTGGTCCTGGCTGTGATGCCAGTTGGTCTGGTAGATCACCCAAGACCCAGAGATTAAATTGAGAGTTTCTACCCAGGAGATGGGCAAAGTGGTGGCATTAAGGACAGAATGGAGTAATTGAAAAGAGTGGGTTTTGAAGTGAAATCAAGTGAAGTGGCTCAGTCACGCCCAACTCTGTGACCCAATGGACATTAGCCTGCACCAAGCTCCTCCATCCATGGGATTTTCTAGGCAAGAGTACTGGAGTGGGTTGCGGTTTCCTTCTCCAGGGAATCTTCCCGACCCAGGGATTGAACCCAGGTCTCCCACATTGTAGACAGACGCNCTCTGTGACCCAATGGACATTAGCCTGCACCAAGCTCCTCCATCCATGGGATTTTCTAGGCAAGAGTACTGGAGTGGGTTGCGGTTTCCTTCTCCAGGGAATCTTCCCGACCCAGGGATTGAACCCAGGTCTCCCACATTGTAGACAGACGCTTTACCGTCTGAGCCAGGGTTTTAGGGAAGATAATAATAATGTCAGTTGATCTCTTGCCCTGGAAGACAGCATATCTGGAGATTTGGAGATCCAGGCCCGAGGTATATGTGACAGATGGGGTGAGCACGAGGGTCCGAAGGCTAAAATACAAAGCAGCAGGAGTGGAGGGTCTCTTGGGATAGGGAGTTGGATCTGAGGCCTAAGGTGAGGCTCCTGACTCCTGCCACCTGTCCTTGCCCCCCAGTTGCCTTCTCACCCCCGCAGTGGAACCTCATTTTTTGAATTCAGTGCTGACTCCTGCCCTGATCCAGCTCTTGCCCTGGAGTTTGTCTGTCTCCTGTAAAGCATTTCTCCTCTCCTTACTAGCAGGAGCTTGGGAATCCTCCCAGAGGAGGCCTCTATCGCCTGAAGCCTGGCCACTCATTAGAGCCCCTGCCTCCTGCCAACTGCCCGACCAGCCGTCCCTGCACATGTTCTCTGACGGTGTCCCATCTCCACATTGTTCAGGGTGATAAACCTCCTGAGCCATCCTAGAGGGGCGAAGCTGGCGCCCACTAACCCTGGGGTCAGAGCCTACTAGAGGAGAGTAGAAGCATCCTTTTTTTTTTTTAAGTTCCAGTAACTAGCAGTTACTGACTTCCCTGGTGGCTCAGCAGTAAAGAATCTGCCTGCCCAGGAGATGTGGGTTCAGTCTCAACCGAAGATCCTCTAGAGGAGGAGGAAATGGCAACCCACTTTAGTATTCTTGCCTGGGAAATCCCATGGACAGAGGAACCTGGCAGGCTGCAATCCATGGGGTCACAAAAGAGTCGGACACAACTTAGCAACTAAAGAACAAACTAGCAGTGTGCTTACTAAGACCTGTGGGGTACACATCATTATTTATGTGTCCCTTTCTCAGACAAGGGAACTTAAATTAACACACACACACACACACACACACACACATCGCTATTGATGGGTCCCTTTCTCAGACAAGAGAACTTAAATTAACAGATACACACACAAACATACCAAGGACATGTCTCCCCTGGCACACACTCCATGGAAAGTTCCTGCAGTTCAGAAAGTCAGTGCTTGTGGGTCAGACACGTGTCCATTCAGAAGTACAGCAGGGAATTCCCTAAGGCCTGAGAAAGCTTCCTTAATGACTTGTTTCTTCAAACCCCCTTAAATGAAATCATCTTGGCAATCAGAGACCTCCCCCCATCCCTGGGCTTGGGAGCTGGGATGGTCAGAAGCCCCTCCTGCCCCTACCCTGTCCTCTCCTTTGGGAGGCTCGTTCCTTCCACCACCTCATGCGCCACCTCACGTCTGTCCTGCTCTTGTGACTCTCGTCTGGTTGCAGATGCAGTACTTGGACTCCATGAACGGTGAGGATCTGCTTCTGACAGGGGAGGTGAGCTGGCGCCCTCTAGTGGAGAAGAATCCTCAGAGCATCCTGAAGCCTCATTCCCCAACTTATAACGACGAGGGTCTTTGATGGGCTGGTCCCTCCGAACAGCTAGCCAGCTAGCTTTGAGGAACTGCCAGAAGAGAGGTGCCTGTTTGGCTCAGGATCCTGCAGGAAGTGGCCTGAACTGACCTTTTAACAGCATCTGTCAAATACCTGGCCCCATTTGTGTTGATTTTCCTCTTAGTACACCCAGGAGTCTGATCGGGTGGGGTATAGTGCTGGGAGAACCCTTAGCCCTTTTAAGGTGTCCTCTCCCTCAAGAGAAGCCCTGAGCAGGAGCTCCCTGCACACGCTCCCCAAGTGCCCTCCAGAAACTGTGTGATTGACCACAGAAGGGAAAGGGGGTAGGTTTGATAGGGGACAGCTGCCTCCCCGCAAGGACCCACCGTGGTCTAGAAGCAGTGAGTAATGCTGCTGAATCAGGCTGGGTAACCACACGCTGTCCTCCAGCTTTGAGCCGTGGGCTTGAGTTGGCCATTAAAAGACACTGAGATGTCTCTCTGCCATGGTTCTTCTTTATTCCTGGGTCTTTTAGAAACACACCTGAGGTGGCAGAGGCCATGAGTTGAGAAGCAGTGCCAGCTCAGAGACAGGAGCAGGGGAGGTTCGGGAAAGGTGGGGTCTCTGCTGCTGCTCTGTCTCCAGTTCACAGAGATGTCACTGTTCTGGCCAAGGCATCTCCTGCTGACCCCATCCTCGGGGACCCGGGAGGCCTGTCTGGCCAGGGGGCTTGTCACATCCTGAGGCCTCAAGACAGTTCCCTTTGTCACACACGCTCCCACTGGACTGGGGTAGAGTCATGCGTCTTTCTTCCTTTGGCTCCCCTTACATAAGATACTGTGGGGAAGAGAACGCTTCCTGGCTTCATTGCACCACCCCAGGACCCCGCTCCGTGCTCAGCCTTCCATCCGCTTCCTAGCTTCTGGAGCACGTGCTGCAGAGCCCCCGTGGTCTGAGCCCCTGAGGACTAGTCTCCTCTCCCTGAGTGTGGGTCATCTTTGGGGGGATTTTCTTTAAATTGAAGAAGGGGGTGGAGAACTATATCGCCCCTCCCTCCCCCCATCAAACTTCCTTCATTTAACTTGCTATAAAATGAGTCATATAAAGAAACTCTATATGGATGAGGTATATCCCACTTCTGTGAAAACATTACAAATCAAACGGCCTTCTCTGAGTTTATTTAAGATGCTTTTGTTGCACGCGGAGCTCCAGAGTGAAGCCTCCTCTGTGTGTATTAGATAATAACACCTTGTAACTCATTACAGCTGGGCACTATTTACATAAACCAGAGCTGAGCCAGGCAGGAATTTGCTGATTAATTTATTTTTAATGGAGTGAAGTATACCATGCACCAAAATAAACTTTACTGTGTGTACCTAACTGCTCCTGGAATGGATGGAAAAATTAATGGAACAGATTTTGGCTCCCAACTCTACACATTAATTTATATATAAAAGTTATTTGAGCCTTAACCCATTTGCTGCCCAGGGCAGCTCCCTAACCACAGAGCCCAGCCCACAGCCCCAGTTCAGCTACCGGGCTTGCTTTAGAATCATGGAATCTCTGATTGGGAAGGAACACTAGTGGTCATTTAGTCTAGCCCTGGTCCGCAACTGGACTCCTTTTCTCAACATCCCTGTTGGCCTGTGTCCACACGGGCCCTCGGTGAGTACCTCCAGCAGCAGATGGTCTCCACCTGCAGAGCCAAGTCCTGTATCCACAGGATAAGTAATCATTAAAGACTGCAACTTGTAATTCGGAGCCATGTTTCAAAAAGTCAAGTCCATCCGTCACGTCTGTGACTTTTCCAAAGCCCTCACTTCCTGGCCATGGGCATCTTGGAGGCTGCCAGGCTCTTCTTATTTTTGTGAGTCGCTAGCCCATTTCTTCTCTGAGCAAACTGAATCACGTGGGGCAACCCTGTATGTTTTCTCTGCCTGGAATCCTCTCCCCTCTTCTGTCTATAGAAATCCACATATCCCCATGCCACCTCTCTTGTACACCCCAGGCAGTATCCTCCAGTGGAACTATTTTTTTACATACCTGCCCTCCACCCTGCACTGTGAGCCCCCTTGAGAGTGGGCGCTGGTGTTTGCATCAGTCTGCTTTGTTTCTCCAGCATCTAGCAACATGCCTGGACCTTAGTAGGCATCAGGGTTATCTTTGATAAATGAAAGAAGGAATGAATGACTAAATCACCAACCAGGAGCCCCTTTCTGGACTGTTCTCAGTCTGTACACTTTTGCATACTTCCAGAAGAGAGAACAGAGATTAAGAGATAACAGGTGTAAAAACTGCAGAACAAAGTTTAAAAGATAAGATACAAGTATTGGGAGGGAAAATAATCATGTTGTCACATGACTTTTGGGGCAGTCTATCAGTTGTCTCAAGCGGTCCTGTTAAATAGTTATTGCCCTCCTCCTGGTCTTTCTCCCCTTTATGCAAGAGAGGGGAGGGACTATGGCTCAGGGAGGCCTGGAAGGCTACCCAGCCCTCATCTTCAGCCCCAGGGCTCTTGCTCTCTTCCCACCCAACACTGCCTCCCACAGGTCAGTGAGGAAACCTCCAATTGAGGATAAAACCTTGCTCTGGGACTTCCTGGTTGTCCACTGGTTAAGAATCCGCCTGCCAATGCAGGAGACACGGGGTCGATCCCTGATCCGTGAAGTTCCCACACGCGGTGGGCAACTTGAGCCTGTGTGTCACAACCACTGAGTCCGTGTTCTAGAGTCCGTGTTCTGCAATAAGAGGAGCCACCTCAGTGAGAAGCCCGGGTACCGCCAACAACGAGTAACCCGACTCACTGCAACCAGGGAACGTCTGCATGCAGCAGTGAAGACCAAGCACAACCAAAACTAAATAAATTTAAAAAGAAACAAAAAAACCTTGCTCGGGGCTCCCTAGAAGCCAACAGCAGAAATGAGGCCGGCTGAAGGTTGTATAGTTCCCATTGTCACAGAAAAGGAATTACGCTTACTAATCAGAAGAAACAAATGTTTTCCTTAATCTCAGAACAATGTGAAGTGAAGTTGCTCAGTCATGTCCGACTCTGTGCGACCCCATGGACTGTAGCCCATCACCTATCAGGCTCCCCCGTNAACCTTGCTCGGGGCTCCCTAGAAGCCAACAGCAGAAATGAGGCCGGCTGAAGGTTGTATAGTTCCCATTGTCACAGAAAAGGAATTACGCTTACTAATCAGAAGAAACAAATGTTTTCCTTAATCTCAGAACAATGTGAAGTGAAGTTGCTCAGTCATGTCCGACTCTGTGCGACCCCATGGACTGTAGCCCATCACTTATCAGGCTCCCCCGTCCATGGAATTTTCCAGGCAAGAGTGCTGGGGTGGATTGCCATTTCCTTCTCCAGGGGATCTTCCTGACCTAGGAATCGAGCCTGGGTCCCCCACATTGCAGGCAGACGCTTTAAATGAGAAACCCTGAACTGTAGCAAATAGTACCCCTAAGCTTTCAGTATTGCTTAAAATTTTAAACATTGCAAGTATTGTTTTCTTACATCAAGCTGTTGATTAAACCCCAGCCCACCCTTCAGCCAGTATTTTTCCTGTTTCTGTTCTGCGCCAGACGCTGCTTGGTATTTTCACTTAATATCTCATTTAATCCTCTGACAATTCTGTGAGGTAAGTATTACCTATAAGCTTGTCTTAACTGCTGAGGAGGACTGCAGCTTGGAGAGGTCCAAATTTATCCTGCATGTGGACTCAGGCAGTCTGACACTCAGGTGCAGTGCTTTTAGTTCTAGAAAAGGCACATGGCATGGGGAAGGCCAGTTGCACTCCGTTGAAAAGCGAAAGGAAACCTAGAGCAGTATTCCAGCTTTGTGGGTTTCTGTGGGTTAATTAACAGGAAAAGTCAGTACAGGGTTCAGGCTCCAGAGTCAGAAAAGCCTTGAAGGGAGTTGGGATGTAAAGGATGGGCAAGATTTAGGTAGGTGGAAAGGAAAACAGGAAGCGAGGATCTGTGGCACGGAGCTGGAAACTTTCAGACTGAGTGGACCAGCTGAGTCGGTTGTTAAGGAAAGAAAAGGTTGCAGAGATCCAGGTGGGGCCACGAGTCAAAGCCCGGTAACTGCGTCAGGACTGTGACCTGGTGGGAGTGAGGATGCGCGGTGTGCAGGGTATGCGGACATAGTCAGCAAGGATTCTGGCCATCTAGGCTTGAGGGCCTGGGGGCAATGGTGGAAATTTAAAGGAGTTCAAACTCCAAAGATGCACAGCATAAAATCGTCAGGACGTCATGCCTGACTGAGCTGGAGCCTGAAGAGTCGTCCAGAGCTTTCCTGGGAGTGGGGAGATGGCAGTGTCTGGCAGAAGAGGGGAACTTGAAGAATCCTCTTTGTTGTGTGTTTCTGTTTTTGTTTTTACAAGTGCTAATCACATAATCCTATGAGACAGACCAGGAAGGTCTACTGAGGAGAAATCAGAGTGAAGCTAACAGCCTCTGTGTCTTCCAAACCCCACCCTGCTGCTTTGGTGCAAATGTTAGCAGATGAGTTGGGCTGCGGAAGATGCCACAGGAGGGCGAGGCCGTAGGGCAGGCTTGGATCTCAGGGTGGGGGTGGTTAAGGCCTCAGGGCCAAGGACTTTGGCCTTGGCTGTATATTGTCACCCTGCTTAGTTAACTTATATGCAGAATACATCATGAGAAATGCTGGACTGGAANGTGAACTCTGGGAGTTGGTGATGGACAGGGAGGCCTGGCGTGCTGCGATTCATGGGGTCGCAAAGAGTCGGACACAACTGAGCGACTGAACTGAACTGAACTGGGTATAGAAGGGACACTTGAGATTATGAAATTGGATGTGTTCCCAGGAATGAGATGAGGGTAGACCAGGGCCTGGGGTGGGCGTGGGAGAAAGCATTCACAGTGATGTGTGTGGGGTGGGGGCTGTGGTAGGAAGAGCAGGAACCAGCCTGGCAGGTGAAGCCTGAGGTGGGACTGTGGGGGTTTGAGGGGGTTAGAGGTGGGCAGCTTCCCTAGGGAGGAGCCTCTTAATGCAGCAGGTTGCAGAGCCTAGGGGCTGGGAGTAAGTGGGTGAAGCTTAAGTGCTTTATACTGTTCCAGGGTCAAGACTTCTGGGAGCAGGTTATGGCAACAGTTGTGAAATATTGGGAGGTGCTCTTGATGAGAAGAAATAGAGGGAAATTGGGTAGGTGTTTTCAGGACAGGAAAGGACTGAAGATATACATGGGGCTGGGGAGGAGCCTGATTAAGTGTGAAGCAATGAGTAGGGTAGGAAACTTCTCACAAGTGTGAGGAATTATTGTTAGATCCCTCTGAAAGTGAAAGCCTTGATCTTGAGAATAAGGGCCTGTCTTTGGAGAGGAGGAGGGAGCCCTTTCTTGAGACCAGAGATTGGAAGACGCATGGGGGGCAAGTGATGTCTGTGATGAGGGCCAAGAGGGAAAGGAGCTCCTGATGCCCAGGAAACGTAGAGTTGATCAGCCCTTGTGGCTGGGGTGGGGACAGGAGGGGAGCGGGCAGGTCTGTGGACAGTCCCAGAGTGTTTGGGAGCAGCCTTCTGCTCGCTGCTCTGGTTCTGCCCTCTCTCTGCTTCAGCCTCCTCCCACTGCATCCCACCGTGTCTTGCCCACCTTTAATTTCATGGCTGCAGTCACTATCCATGGTGATTTTGGAGCCCAGGGAAATAAAATCTCTCACTGTTTCCACTTTTTCCCCATCTCTTTGCCATGATCTTCGTTTTTTGAAGATTGAGTTTTAAGCTAGCTTTTCGCTGTTCTCTTTTACCGTCACCAATAGGCTCTTTAGTTCCTCTTTACTTTCTGCCATTTGAGTGGTATCATCTACGTATCTGAGGCTGTTGCTGTTTCTTCAGGCAGTCTTTTTTCCCCGTTTGTGAGCCATCCAGCCTGGCATTTCGCATGATGTACTCTGCGTAGAAGTTACATAAGCCGGATGACAATGTACAGCCTGGACATACTCCTTTCCCAATTTTGAACCAGTCAGTCAGTGGTTCCATGTCTGATTCTAACTGTTGCTTCTTCTCCTGAATACAGGTTTCTGAGGAGGCAGGTAAGGTGATCTGGTATTCCCATCTCTTTAAGAATTTTCCACAGTTGTGATCCACACAGTCAAAGGCTTTAGAGTAGCCAATGAAGCAGAAGTAGATGTAGATATTTTTTTAACCCCCTGGCTTTTTCTATGATCAAATGGATGTCGACAGTTTGATTCCTCTGCCTGTTCTAAATCCAGGTTGTACATCTGGAAGTTCTCGGTTCATGTACTATTGAAGCCCAGTTTGAAGGATTTTGAGCATCACCTTGCTTGTGTGTGAAATGAGCCCTAGTCATGATCATCGGACATGACTGAAGCAACTTAGCAGCAGCAGCAGCATGATCATGTACTCCGTCACCCCACCTGGGTGTTAACCACCCTTCACAAGCTTTCTGTGGCTTCCAAGGGACTTCCCTTGAGCCATGCTGCTAAGCCCAGACCCAGAGCCTGCCCAGGTCAAGGGCCTCTGTACCTCTATTGAGGGGAGAAAAGAGATCCTGGCTGGGGAACTTCCAGGCAGAGAATCTTCAAGCGCTGGCCTGTAATGTCAAAAAGTGATAAAACACAATGTGAGCCCTAGAAGGGACTTGGAGACCTCCAGCCCAGCCTCCTCTGGCTCTATAGATGGGAGGCCGGGGCCTAGAGAGGCTCACTCAGGGTTTCAGTGTCAAGAACCGAACCCCTGACCTGTGCGGGCTTGCTTCCGCCCTCTTTTTCTCTTGTCCTGCAGCCAGAATCAGCTCCTTCACTTCCCAGTCACCATCTGAGAAAGAGCCAGCCACAGGGCTGTACTCTAATTGGGAACGGAGGATAGGACATGGTTCGTCTCGGTTTCCAGAGTGGCTCATGAGCTATAAACCCCAAGCAATAGGTTCATACCTCAGCTTACTCTGTGGCTTATAATTACCTATGAGTCTGCCTGCCTTGCCAAACTGAGTTCCTTCAGGGCACAGACCGTGCCTTACTCATCTTTGGGACCGCAGTGTTGGCCTAAAGTAGGCATTAAATACACGTTGGGTAGACCGGGTGGGCAGAGGGTGAGGGGATGGGCTGGGCTGGGGAGGGAGAGGTGGCTGGACCAATGATTTTGGGGCAAGGTGGCAGGGAATCCCTGGCCGTCCAGTGGTTAGGACTCTGTGCTTTGAATCTCTGATCTAAGAACTAAGATCCCACAAGACATGGGGTTGGGCAAAAAAAAAAAAAATTTTTTTTTGAAGACTTAAGAGATCAATAGATAATATTTCTTTTTTGAGAAATAAGAGACAGGTGGAGGTGCCTCTTATTTGGAGGCATTCTGTTTTGGAAAGGTGGTTGTGTCTGGGTCTAGACTGTGGATGTTGTGATGATGGGATCTCGGCCTTTCCCCACGTCCTTTCCTCCACCCCCTCTACCCATCTGCCCACATATCCCATCCCACCTGTCCTCATTCATGTTTCCTTCAAGGGAGAGAATTCCCAAATCCCCTCTCCTGGAGGCGAAGTGTGGGAGGACCACTGCGGNGGTGCCTCTTATTTGGAGGCATTCTGTTTTGGAAAGGTGGTTGTGTCTGGGTCTAGACTGTGGATGTTGTGATGATGGGATCTCGGCCTTTCCCCACGTCCTTTCCTCCACCCCCTCTACCCATCTGCCCACATATCCCATCCCACCTGTCCTCATTCATGTTTCCTTCAAGGGAGAGAATTCCCAAATCCCCTCTCCTGGAGGCGAAGTGTGGGAGGACCACTGCGGCATCCTCACTGGCTCCACCCTCCACAGAGAAGGGGAATGATTTGACTTTCATTCAAAGACAAAACGGTGCCTTTACCAGTATTTCTTTTTTTTATATTTATTTATTTTTGGCTGTGCTGGGTCTTCGTTGCTGCACAGGCTTTTCTCTAGTTGCGGTGAGTGGGGCTACTCTTGTTGAGGTGTGTGGGCTTCTCCTTGCGGCGNGAAGGGGAATGATTTGACTTTCATTCAAAGACAAAACGGTGCCTTTACCAGTATTTCTTTTTTTTATATTTATTTATTTTTGGCTGTGCTGGGTCTTCGTTGCTGCACAGGCTTTTCTCTAGTTGCGGTGAGTGGGGCTACTCTTGTTGAGGTGTGTGGGCTTCTCCTTGCGGCGGCGTCTCCTGTTGCAGAGCACGGGCTGCAGAGCACAGGCTCAGTAGTTGTGGCGCATGGGCTTAGTTCCTCTGTGACATGTGGGATCTTCCTCCATTAGGGATCAAATCTGTGTCTCCTGCATTGCCAGGTGTATTTACCACTGAGCCACCAGGGAGACCCCTACTGGTACTTCTGATAACGCTGACTGGAGCCAAATGGACTTTCTAATATCTTCCCAAAACTAAACATGCACACCCCCCACACCCCCACCCGAAGAGAATAGACCTCTCTCCCTTGTGGGGACAGAACCTCCTCTGGAATTTTACCGTGAGAGACAGAGAAACCCAGAAATACCTGAGCCCAGCTCCTTCCCTGAGCCACCAAGTGGACAAATCATTCCCCTTCTCTGTGGAGGGTGGAGCCGCTGAGGACTCAGGAGTGGTCCTCTCACACTTCACCTCCAGGAAAGGGGATTTGGTAATTTTCTCCCTTGAAGGAAACATGAATGGGGCTGGGATGGGATATGTGGACCCTCTACGATGGGTAGAGGGGGTGGAGGGAAGGATGTGGGGAAAGGCCGAGACCCCATCATCAACATCCACAGTCTAGACCCAGACACAACCACCTTTCCAAAACAGAATGCCAGAATCCTTATTGCTTGTGATGGCACTTGCCTGGCATGCANCTGGGATGGGATACGTGGACCCTCTACGATGGGTAGAGGGGGTGGAGGGAAGGACGTGGGGAAAGGCCGAGACCCCATCATCAACATCCACACAACCACCTTTCCAAAACAGAATGCCAGAATCCTTATTGCTTGTGATGGCACTTGCCTGGCATGCATCCGCGTATGCACAGTGGAGAGAGAACCTTGCCTCCAGTGAGCTGGGATAAGAGGTCAAATCTCAGAACCACAGTCCACTGACACGGCCCAGGGTCACATTCACCTTCAGGACTGGCCTTTGGTCTGGAGGGGCTCACCAGGAGGAGCTCCTCTGATGTTGCTTCGTTTGTTGTCAGGCCTTCCCAGAGCCCCTGTCCCTTCATGGCTGCAAAGACTCTAAGCCAGCATGTCCCGAGCTCCTCATCTTCCTCCCAGTCAGGCCCCTGACACAGGGAGTCCACTTATTCCTCTCGACAACCTGGTGAAGGAGACAGTGTTGGCCCCATCCTACAGATCAAGCGGCCGTGACTCAGTGCTCAGCTCACCCATTAAGTGCCAGGGCCAGTGTGGCCTCCGGAGAACTTCCTGGTGCTCCAGAGCAGCTAAACCACAGCATCTGGCTTGTTGCTGGGACTCTGGTGCTTTGGGCCACTCTGCCCCCCACCACTGCACCCAGTTCCTTCAACAAGCCTGTCCCTGCCGCTCTAGTCCTCCAGCCTGGCACGCTCAGCCCACCACTCCACACATCTTGAAATCTTTCTCATCCACTTCCCAGCACGAGCCAGTCTCTGGGAATCCTCACAACTTGTCCCTGTGCCTAGCTCTTAGCTTTGCCTTGATTCAAGAGATTTGGGGGACTACCCTGGTGGTCCAGTAGTCAAGAATCTGCCTTCCAATACAGTGGACATGGGTTTGATCCCTGGTGGGGAAACTAAGATCCCAAATGCCATAGAGCAACTAAGCCCTTGCCCTGCAACTACTGAGTCCACGCACCTCAACTAGAGACTCTGTGTGCTGCAACAGAGTCCACACGATGCAACTAAGACCCAACACAGCCTAATTAATTAATTATTTTTTTTTTTAAAGAGAGATTTGGGCATACTCTGGCTCTCCTCCCAGCCCTGGCTGCTCCTTTCAGGAATCTTGTCTTCTCTGACTCAGAGGTGCCCCAGTAAAGGTGTGTGGCCATGTTGGCATCAGAGCTGTTTGCAACTGAAGGGCTGCAGCCCAGCCTCTGCTCCCACCACCCAAACAGGACATTCACCTGCCCAGGCGCCACTCAGCTTGTGAGAACAGATAAGGCTAAATAGCCCCCAGAATGGTAGAATGATGCCTGACACACCTCCTGGACAGGAAGATCTTTTTCTTCCTCTTAATAATAGTTATTAAGGAGCCTGTTCCCGACACACTGCGGCCAGGTCTGGGCTTAGCTATCCACATGGCTCTCGTCACCCTGGGTCCCCACCCCAGGCTCAGCCCCAAGGCTAGGACCTACCTGTCTACCCTCTCACTGCCCTCTACCCACTCAGCCCATCAAGAAGGTGAGTTATTCTGCAGCCCTGGGGAATCTGGTTTGATTTACATGCTTTTATTGGCTTGGCCAATAAGTTCATTAGGGGTTTTCCATAAGATGTAATGGAAAAATCCAAGTGAACATTTTGGCCAATCCAATATTATCAGGGTATCAGGGATCCCTTGGAGCCCTTTTCAGCTCAGTCTTCCTATCCTGGCCCTTCTCAGCTGAGTTCCCTTGTGCAGACACTTAGGCCCATGGTCTAATGTTAGGGTCAAAGAGCACCCCTGCTGCCAGATGCTCATACACCCAGAAGTGCACCCCCCCACACACACGAGAGCACACACAAAATGTGCATGTAGGTAAACACACTGATGTGCAGCTAAGGCAGCCAAGCAGATGCACAAACATCACAGATAGATGGTGTGTAATGTGTGTGTATGCACAGGTGTGGTTGTGCACAGGCACACCTCATTTATTGCACCTTGCTTTTTGTGCTTTGCAGTTATTGCATTTTTTACCAACTGAACCTTTGTAGCAACCCTGAGTTCTCAGATGATGGTTAGCATTTTTTAGCAATAAAGTATATTTTTAAACTTTTTTTTTGTCCCTGTCATACAGCAAGTGGGATCTTAGTTCCCCAACCAGGGATAGAAACTTCACCCCCTGCAGTGGGATCCCTGAGTCTTAACCACTGGACCCCCAAGGAAGTCCCAGCAGTGAAGTATTTTAAAATTAAGATATGTATTTCTTTAGACATACTGCTATCGCACACAATAGACTACTATGTAGTGTAAACATAACTTCTGTATGAACTGGGAAGCCAAAAAATTTGTGTGATTCACTTTATTGAGGTATTTGCTTCATTACAGTAGTCTATAATAAATGGTCCAAACTCATAATATCTCTGAGGCATGTCGGTATGTGTTGAGCCATATGAAATGTGAAATTGCCAATATTCGGTGGGTTTTTTTACTTACAGAAATGGAATCTAATACAAACGTGGGCATGGAGGGAAATATATATATAAAAATATAGAGCCAAATTTTCACACCCATGTTCAAGCAGCAGCATTCACAGTAGCCAAAAGGTGGAAACAATTCAAGTGTCTATCAGTGGGTGAGTGGATAAACAATGTGGTATGTACACGCAATGGAATATTATCCAGCCTTTAAAAAGAAGGAAGTTCTGTCACACATGGTCGAACATCAGTGACCCTTGAGGATATTATGCTAGGTGAAATATGCCAGTCATAAAAAGACAAAGACTGTATGATTCCACTTACATAAGATACCTAGAATAGTCAAATTCATAGAGTTAGAAAGCAGAGTGGCAGGGGAACTTCCCTGCTGATCCAGTGGCTAAGATGCTGCATTCCCAATACACGGGGCCTGGGTTCGATCCCTGGTGAGGGAACTAGATCCCACATGCCACAACTAAGACCTGGTGCAGCCAAAAAACTTAAAAATGAGAAAAAAAGAAAGTAGAGTGATGGCTGTCAGGGGCTGGGAGAGAGAGAGGAAGGTACTAAGCCTGTTACAGGGATGGAGTTTCAGTTGTGGAAGATGGAAAAAGTTCTGGCAATGGATGGTAGTGAGAGTTGCATACCAGTGTGGGGGAACCACTGAACTACATACTTAAAAACAGTTAAGATGAGGGACTTCTCTGGGAGTTCAGTGGCTAAGACTCTGGCTCCCAATGCAGAGGCCCTGGGTTTGATCCCTGGTCAGGGAACTAGATCCCACATGCCACAATTAAGACCCCGGTGCAGTCAAATAAATTTTAAAAAGTAAATTTAAAAAAAATTTAAGATGGTAAACTTTATGTTAATTAAAAATAATTTTTAAAAAGAGCCAAAAATATGTATCATCAGGTAGATATGTACACACCGAGGGATAAACCACAGAAACTCAACAACACTGAAATATGCCTGCTTCCCTCCCAGTAGTGCTTCTCTGACCCAGATAAGGCCCCTGCTCCCCCCTCAACAGACTTGGAGATAAGGCCCTAATGAAGGCCCTGCCACCCTGGCTAACCCGACAGCTTATTACCTTCCCACGGTCTGGCTCTGCTTACTCACCCCCGACCCGTCACTCAGCCTCCCCACCTCCAGGGGAGGCCCTCCTTTTATTTTCTTGGCCGCACAGCATGGTACACGGGACCTTAGTCCTGCAACTAAGGATCAAACTTGTGTCCTATGGACACAGAGGAGCCTGTGTCTGGTCTGGGCATCACCACAAACCAGCTGAAGCAAGTGCAGCCAGCACTAAACAGGGTCATGAGACACGCTCCTGCTGCCCTGGCCATCCTCACTGGACCTCGTCCCTCCACAGAAAGGTGGTGCCTCGGGCTGGCACTGTGACCACTCCTGCCCGACCTGCCTCCCCAGTGAGCTGCCAGCTGCTGACTCCTTTTCTGCAGCACAAGGCCTCTCACCCTGCTCCCGAGGGCTCTGGGACTTTGGCCCTTGATGGTGGCAGAAAACAGAAACTTGCCTCCAGACCTGCTTGCCTCCAAACCATGCACCGTGTGCCCTGATCCTCTCAAACGACGTTCTCATAACGATTAAAAATTTTCAGTCTTATTTATTTTTGGCTGTGCTGGGTCTTCGTTGCTCTGTATGGGCTTTCTCCAGTTGTGGCGGGCAGGGGCTACTCTCCTCGCGGTGCTCCGGCTTCTCATTGTGCTCCTGCTGTGGAGCAATGGCTCTAAGCACACGGGCTTCAGTAGGTGCAAGCCACAGGCTCGGCAGTTACTGCTTGCGGGCTCTAGAGCGCAGGCTCAGTAGTTAATGGCTCACGGGCTTAGTTGCTCCATGGCATGTGGAATCTTCCGGACTAGGGATCGAACCCATATCCTCTGCACGGGCAGGCAGATTCTTATTCACTGAGCCACCAGAGAAGCCCATAATCATGTAATATCCAGCCCCTGAGGAGGGTTAGGGTTAGAGTTAGGGTCTGGCCCCACCAGGTCAAGAGCTTTCCCAGAGTTGAGCTTGTTGGAAACAGCCATCTGAACAGAATTTTTCCGGAGAGGGACAACATTTTTTACCAGGACTCTGGAAGGTCAGGGTTTGGAAGAAACTGCTAGGAGCCTGGCGGGGAAGGAGCAGGTGATGCTGGGGTGGGGCTGAGGGGGGTGGGGAAGGAGAGTGTGCTGAGGGCCTGCCTTTCTCTGGGCAGGCGAGTCCCAACAGCAGGCAGACAGGTGAGGCTGACCCGACAGGTTCCTGAGGCCAGGGGCAAAGGGGTGGAGCATGGCTCTGACATAGGGTGACAACAGGCCCGGGGCCCTGCCACACAGGGCAGGTGGGGCGGCAGGCAGGCCTGCTGAGATCTTCTTCCTCCCGTGGCCAGCCCAGAGTGCAGGCCATGGAGCCCGCTGGAGGGTGAGAAGAGCTGGTGGGTGGGCGTGTTCGGAGGCCCAGGGCCTGGGGGCCTGGGGGCCTGGGGCCCAGGGCATGGCGGGGCCCCTGAGGAGCCGAGTGGAAGAGCTGAAGCGACCCTGGTGGCGGGAGAGCGCCCCACTGGTGCTGCAGCACAGCGAGGCAGCCCGGCTGGCGGCCGACGCCCTCCTGGAGCGGGGCGAGGATGCCTACCTGCGGGTCATCTCCGAGGAGCGGGAGCTGCCCTTCCTGAGTGCCCTGGACATGGACTACATGACCAGCCATGCGCGCGGGGGCCCAGAGCTCGGCGAGGCCCAGGGACCCGAGGCCTTGGGGCCTGACCGCCTCAGCCTGCACTCTGAAGTCACCTCGGGCACTTACTTCCCCCTGGCCTCCGACATAGACCCTCCGGACCTGGACTTGGGTTGGCCCGAGGTACCACATGCCACAGGCTTCAGCCCTACGCAGGCTGTGGTCCACTTCCAGCGGGACAAAGCCAAGAGCATCAAGGACCTTCTGCGTTTCCTCTTCAGCCAGGCCCGCACGGTAAGGGCCCCATCTCTTCAGACGCCCATTTCACAGATGTGGAACCTGAGGCCCAGGGAGGGAAAGGGACCAGCACAAAAGGCCACCCAGCAGCTTGGGGCAGCACTGGGACAAGAACCTCTGTGCTCAACAGATCACAAGCTCCTAGAGGTTTTATTTACCTTGGTAATCCCTTGGCGGGCTTCCCTGGTGGCTCAGATGGTAAAGAATCTGCCTGCAATGCGGGAGACCTGGGTTCAGTCCCTGGGTTGGGAAGATCCCCTGGAGGAGGAAAAGGCAACCCACTCCAGTATTCTTGCCTGGGAAATCCCATTGGCAGAGGAGCCTGATGGGGTGCAGTCCTTGGGGTCAAAAAGGAGTCAGACAAAGCACAGCACAGCCCAATCCCTTGGCACTCAGGGAAATTATGGATAAGCTTAGAACAGGGGATGGGCCTCAGAGATACCACAAACACCCAGAAAACAGGTGCAAAAGGGTGCTCATTGCAGAGAGGCATCCTCTCTCTTCTGGGGGAGAGGGTCCATGGCTTCCATCAGATTCTCAGAAGATCTATGATCCTAAGACAAAGACCCCCAACCTTGGTGAGCATCTGAGCCACCCCCTTGCCTTACAGAGGAGGAAACTGAGGCCAGGGAGGGGATGGTACTTACTCAGGAAGGTCCAGTCCATTAGTGAAATGGAGCCAGGGCTCAGATAGAGGAAAGAGGTCTAGACTCAGGCCTCAAGACTGAGGCACAGCCCTGGCGTATGGCCCCAACCACGCCTTGCCCCTTGTGTACTGTGTCTCCCCTGGCCTGAATCAGGGGAAGGGGCACTGGAGCCTGGGCCTCCACTTGGCCTTGAGGGCTGGGCTTTTAGCTCTGCACCCAAAGGAAGGAGGAGAGGAGGCTGCTGGGCTCAGGGATGGGGAGCAGGGGCTCAGGAGAAAGGGAAATGAGAGAAGGCAGGTAGGGGTGCTGTAGCCACAAACTAGCACAGCCTCACTCCTGGAGCCCAGACCACTGACTCAGGAGGCAGGGGATGAATCAGATGACCTCTGGCAGGGTTCGAGGCAGGTTAGCCCCAGTGCCCTGGCTAGGGGAGCAGCCTGCAGGGAACCCACTGCAGATGTTAGGAGCCAGGTTGCTGGGACCTACCGGGACCTCCAGAGCCTCCCTGACAAGTCTCCCTACGCCCCAGGCAGGGGAGGGCAGGGCCTGACTGGCAGCGGGAATGGGGTTATTAGTGAGCGGCTGCTGTCATCACTTCTGCCCCTTTGATCTTTCTTGCTTGTCCTCACCATTCCTGGCCAGACCTGAGCCATGGACCAGGGCATCCCTCAGTGCTTTGGTTCCTCTCATCTAGACCCTCCACCTCTGGGCCAGGAGCCAGGCTTCCACTCTGGGCTGTCACTGACTCTCGGTGACCTTAGGAAGTGCTTCCTCTCCCTGTGGCCCAAGGTCCTTGTTTGTTAAGGAAGCAGCAGGAAAGGATCATTTATTGAGCTTCAGTTGGATGTTGAGGCTTTTTACATTTGATTCTCCAGAACTCAGAGAGGTAGCTATCTTTATCTCCATTTAACAGATGAGGAAGTCGAGGCACCCAGAGGTGAGGGAACTCACCAAAGGCTGTGCCACTAGGAAGTAGCAGAGTGCAGGTTTGAACCCAGTCCTGTCTGGCTCCAGAACTGGAATGCTTTGCTCTGTACCTGCTGCCTCTCAACCTGGAGAACTGGGAGGGGAAGTTCTCACAGCAGACAATGAGCAGAAAACTTGGTCCCAGTTGATGTGGGTGGAAAAGGTCACAGCAACCTCTGCAGCTTCACAGAGGAACAGACGGGTCTGGCAAAGGGTCCCGAAGACCCCGGTCACTGCCTGCGGCTCTGGTCCATGACAAGGGAGCCTCAGAGTCACAGAGTGACAGCTGGAGCTGGTGGGGGGTTAGTGTGAGGTGCTAGCCTGGGAACTGGGGGCTGGGTTCTGCTTCTGACTCTTCCCCTCTCTGGGCATCAGTCCTCACCTATGTAGAGGAGACATTCAGACTAGTGCAGCTGATCCACGGACCTCTTTGAGAATCTGACAACAGATAAACAAATTGTCCTTAGATAAAGGCACACAAAAACTTTCAAACATCCAATAAAAATCAGTTGTAACCTCACAAACCTTTCAAACAGCCTTCTGGGCTTCAAGACGGTGAAACCTCCCTCTTTCTAAGTCAAAACCCCCCAGGCTGGGTCACCACTAAGACCCCTCCCAGTTCAGATGGTCTCACAGACTCTGGGCTCCTGCTTTGCAGTCCAGTGCCTGTTTCCTGGGATCTGGCCCCTGCCCCCGGGCAGGGCTGAGCTCCCCCTCCCTCCCCAGGTGGTGGCTGTCGTGATGGACATATTCACCGACATGGAGCTTCTATGTGACCTCATGGAGGCCTCGGGCCGGCGCGGTGTCCCTGTCTACCTGCTCCTGGCCCAGCAGCACCTGAGGCACTTCCTGGAGATGTGCTACAAGATGGGCCTCAACGGAGGGCACCTGCCGGTCAGCGAGGGATGGGGCAGGAGCCGGGGTCTGGGGTGGGCTGGTCCATGAGCACTGGGAGTCAATGGGAGGGGGGCTGGCTTCTCTTAGCTCTTTCCGGTCCGAGACTCCATGGGATTTAGACATGGCTTGAGCCCCGATCTCTCAAGGTCACCCCCAACCGCCTTCCCTCCTTGGCTCAGAACATGCGTGTAAGGAGCACCTGCGGGGACACATATTGCAGCAAGGCAGGCCGCCGCTTCACGGGGCAGGCCCTAGAGAAGTTTGTCATCATCGACTGTGAGCAGGTGGTGGCGGGCAGCTACAGGTGAGTGAGTGGGATGTGGGGGTGAACCTGGGGCTGGGCCACGGGCTGCGGAGGCTGCCTGGGAGCTGGCGCTTTGAACTGCCCTTCTTTCATCCGTCCTTTCCAGCATGGACTTAGCAGCCGCCTAATGTCAGGCATAGTGCAGGGCCCAGCGGGCAGTGTAGGGGGCGAGAGAGCCCCGGGCTGGGCCCTGGAGAAACTCACTCTGGAAGGATTGCTTTAATGCTCCAGCACAGGAAATGTTGTTGTTGTCATTTAGTCACTAAGTTGTGTCCGACTCTTTGCGACCCCATGGACTGTAGCCTACCAGGCTGCTCTGTCCACAGGCTTCTCCAGGCAAGAATACTGGAGTGGGTTGCCATTTCCTTCTGCAGGGGAATCTTCCTGACCCAGGGATTGAACCCGCGTCTCCTATCTTGGCAGATGGATTCTTTACAACCAGGGAAGCCTAGAAAATATTGGTGTTGGCCAAAAAGTTTCATTCCGGCTTTCCTGTACCATCCTATGGAAAAACCTGAATGAACTTTCTGGTCAACTAATAACTCTTGCACCTTGGAACTGGAAGGACTTCAAGGAACCTAGCCCTTGGTCCATTTTACAGATGGAAGAGTTGAGGCTGTGAGGAGAAACCATGTGTCCAAGTCCACTAAGCCGAGCAGCACAGGCTCTGGAGGCAGAGCTCTGCCCTTCACTTGGGCCCTTGAAGTGCTGCTGCTGGTGGTGGTTCGGTCTTCCTCCCCTGGCTGTGACTCCTGCCTGATCCCAAGGGCCTGCACTTTGCCTCCTGACCCTGACTCTCTGCCCCCAGCTTCACCTGGCTTTGCAGCCAGGCCCACACGAGCATGGTGCTGCAGCTGAGGGGCCGCATTGTGGAAGACTTTGACCGGGAATTTCGCTGTCTTTATGCTGAGTCCCGGCCGGTGGAGGGATTCTGTGGAGGTGAAGATCCGCCGACCCCCAGGGCGCCACGCCCTCCCCCAGTGGCCTTGGCTTTTGGGCCAAGAGTCCCCAGCACCACATCCTCATCACCCTCCAGCACCAGCCTCAGCAGTATCAAACGCTCACCTCGCGTGGGCCACTCGTACCTCGCTCTGCCAGGAGGTGGTGACCACACTGACATGGGTGTGAGGTCCTCATCCCCTGGCCCTACCCGCTGTGAGGCCGATGGCCAGCCCTCCCTGCAACGCCAGCTGTCAGACCCTAACCATGGCCCGCTGCTAGGGCCCTACAGAGCCAACCTGAGCAAGCTGGGAGCATCCCCCTGGTGCCAGTCTTCCCCTGCCCTCAACCACAATAGCACCAGCCCTGTGACCCTGGCAGGGGGGTCACCCCTGCTTGCTTGCTCTCGCCCTCTCCTCCCTTTTCCCTGGAGTGTCTCGGCTCTGCCCCAGTTCCCAGAGAATGGGGTCCCAGGAAGCCAGGAGCCTAGGCCCTCACGGGGCCGCTGGGTACCCAGCACAGCCCTGGAGACACTGGAGGAGAACAAGGCATCTCTGAGTCAGAGCCATGGCCACCTGGATCTCCTTGTTCCCTTCCCCAGAGCACGAGAAGCGGGAGGCCCTGATTTGGGGGTGGCCCGCAACTCAGGCTCTCTTTGGCCTGGTGAGCAGGCCCCAGAGGACAAGAGGTTGGCCCCAAATCAGAGATACAACAAACTGGATTTCCTGCCCCCGGCCCAGGGTGCCAGGGGAGCCCCTGAGTCAGGCTCACCCAAGGTTGGCAATTGGACCCCAGAGGACAAGAGGCTGTCTGCAAACCACAGCCATGGCCAACTGGACCTCCTGGTGCAGTCCCCCCAGGCTGGGGGCTCCAGAGTGCCCCCTGAAGCCAACTCTCCAGCCAGGGCTGGCAAGCAGGGTCCAGATGAACGCCGGCAGACCCTAGGCCACAGCCAGCTGGACCTCATCACAAAGTTTGGCCCATTCCGGGCTGAGGGGCCTGGGCCCAGTGAACTCCCTAGGCCGAGCCCTGCTCGAAAGGCTGGAGTGGACTTGGAGGAGGAGAAGCGGCGGACGCTGGGCCACAGCCAGCTGGACCTCATCACCAAGTATCATCCGTTGCAGGGCGCCAGGCAGGGACCCGAGCCCAGCCTCTCTGGGGGCCCTGCAGGTGGCCAGCGCAATGGCAACAGCAATGGCCTGTCTGAGGATGAGAAACGGCGGACCCTGGGCCATAGCAAACTGGACCTCATCACTAAGTACAACAAGTCCAAGTTCAAGTTGCTCCGAAGCCGCTTTGAGACCTAGTTGTGCTCCCAGAAAGGGACATGTCTGTCTTCCACCTACTATGACCAGATTTGTTCAGGTCCCAGACTCTGGGGAGGAAGCTCGGGTAGGAACTGTATGGGGAGAGGGATCTAGAAGCCCAGGTCAGACATTCCCGGGGCTCGGGATTCTTGTTCATATATGCACATGCGCACACATGGGAAAATGGAATTTACAGTTACTGGGCACCTGCCACCTGTCACTGTGCTGGGCCCTCCATACCGGTTACTTCTCATCATTCATCCTCACTCACGATATCCTACAAGATAGATTCTGGTAGGTATATAATTCTAGGGCCATAGGTATCATCTTCCCTATAATATAAATATGGAAGCTGAGACCTAGCGAGTTGGATGACTTGCTTGGAATCAGGTTCAAGTAACTAACGGGGCTCAAATCTTTATTTCTTTCTTTTTTTTTTTTTTTTCCTGAGATGACCATACAGTCTCAGGACACTGCCGAGGATTGTACGGCCGTCTCAGGAAGGCTGGGGCGGGAGGCGGCAGGAGGCAGCGGGCGCCAGAGCTGTGCGTCGGGCCACTCCCGAATGTCGCTTTATTTCTTAAGATTGTGTTTTTGCACAGATGGGATACACAATATCAATAGTTCCCATGTCCTTATACACACAAAATCCATATATCATAGAGGTGCCCCAAATACCTGTACACTGCACACTGACAAGGTTCACACCCACAGACACGGTCTATGTGATAAACCAGAACACTCAGGATTGTAGTTACAGTTACTCAATAAATGTCACTTGGCTCAATGAAGCCAGTACACATTCAGTGCACACTGCAGACCCCTCAGGATCCACAGACTATAAATATGCACTTAACCACACACACACACACACACACACACACACACACACTCATGGGCAGGCATGTACCATCCAATAACTTTTTCTACCTAAAGCTGTGTATCCAGTCCTGTGCTGGACATGCAGCAGGGCTCCCAGTCCCTGGAAGACAAGGATTGAGTGCATAAATCATTGCTGTTTCTAATGAAAGGCTAACCAGTGACAGAAGGTGGTAGAGAATGAAGGCCAGAGAGTGGTGGTAATGATGGAGTGGTGAGAAAAGTTTCTTAGAGGAGGCAGCCTTTGAGCCAAACCTTGAAGGGTGGGAAGGACTTGGATAGATGGAGGTGAGATTTAAAGGAATTCCTGGGAGAGGTAACCAGGTGAAGAGAGACCAGGGAGAGGACTGAGGGAGTGGGTCTGAGATGAACTGCAGAGCATGGAGAGGACACGGATACTCAGACTCTAACACACACAAACACAATCATCTTGCTTAGTGTCGCCAGAAGTATAGGCTGTCAGATGTGGGTCCCTCTCCTGAGTTGCGGCCTGCCTGGGAGTGTATTTGTGATACAAATCAATAAAAGAAGACAAGCTCTGACCCAGAGGCTGCCTGGTGTATTCTGAGAAGGCCGAGTTACGAATATGCAGGTGAGGGACAGGGGAAAGGCACCATTCGGGCCTTTCACTGGAGGAAAGTGGATGGCTGTAGGAGGGTGGGGGTGGCAGGGGGCAGGGTAGGAGAGGGGTTCCAAGCTTCTCTCTGCTCTCGCTGAGAGTGACATCCTGAGAGACCCTGGGGCTTTTGTTTAAAGTGCGGGCCAAGTTCATCCGTCCACCAGAGCATGTCTCTTGACTGCCACCATCTGTGGGTGGGGTGGAACGGGGGCAGAAATTGGCCTGCTGAGTGTGATCAAGCCTGTGCAAAGGGCACAAGTGGAAGCCATCAGCCCCCAGACCCTCGCCCACTCTGGACGCCCCCCCTTCCCGCCTCCCGACACTCTGCTTCATCCACCGTCCTCTCCTACTTCTCTGGCTGTGCCTCCTCCTCCAGCCTCTGGCACGTCTCATTTCTCCCTAATGGACACCTTCTCCATGAATGACCTCATCCACTCCAGGCTTCAGCCTCACATCTCAGCCCTTCAGTCTCCCCTGGGCTCCAGATTCGGCCTGGAAATCTGTCCCGTACCTTACTCTGTCCCTCACCTCCCCCACACCTTCTCTTCCTCCCCAGGCTTAAGTTCAATAAATATATCTCCAGCATCAGCCCATCTTCTGCGAGACATCCTGGCTCCTCCATTCTGATACCTCACATCCAACCAGCACAAGCCTCTGTCAGTTGTTCCTCCTACAAAGATCCCGATTGAATGAATGAATAAAAGAATGAATGAGAGGACTCCTTTGTCCCTCTGGCCGGAGTTATGTTTTGTCTGTCTTTGTGTCTGTCTTTGTCTTTGTGTCATTTCACTCGCAGCATCTGGCGCCCAATGTGGGGCTCAAGTGAAACCGGAAGGGTGAGTACCCCTCCGGACTGTAGGTCCAAGGCAGGGGAACTTCCGGGAAAATCATGGGGAACTCCCCATCAGCAAGGTCATGGAGTTAGTCAAAGGACTTCTCCACTCCATCGGGGTTAAGGTATCTAGCCGCTGTTTGAACAAGCTGTTTTGCCTGGTGGAGCAACATTGTTATTCGTTTCAATGCCAGCCTAAAGTTCAGTTGAATCTCAAAGAATGGAAAGTTATACAGAAAGAATTGCATCAACATCAAAAAGATAACATAATTCCTCTTAAATTGTGGACGCTATGTAATACCATTACTCAAGCCCTAACTTTGCTTTCTATGGATAATGAAACAGCATCTAAAAAAGAGGAGCCAAAGGCTCGGGAGACAGAGTAACACGATGGGGGACAAGAGATAACTTTTCCTCCTCCTCTTGAGCCCCCTGATTCTCCGGACACAGATTCAGAATCTAACTCTGGATCTTAGGAAGAGAGTAATTAAAAAAAAAAAAAAAAAAACTAAAAACTAAAAACTTATTATGCTTTGCATGGGCCAAAAAAAAAAAAAGTTTCCTATAAATGCTTTTGCTCTGTAAAGCATGATTAAAAATGTCCTGGACCGCCGTCATGAGGCTATTAGATAGCTCGTGAGACAAGCTATAGCGGTGGATGATAATGGGTCTCCACCTTCTATGCAGATCATATTTTCTGCTATTGGCAAACAAAAAGAGGGAAACTATATTTTTTCCTCCCGAAGAGAGGGAATACTTACAAGACGCAGCGGCCGAATGCCCTGGCGGGCCCCCTCCCCNTTGCTCTGTAAAGCATGATTAAAAATGTCCTGGACCGCCGTCATGAGGCTATTAGATAGCTCGTGAGACAAGCTATAGCGGTGGATGATAATGGGTCTCCACCTTCTATGCAGATCATATTTTCTGCTATTGGCAAACAAAAAGAGGGAAACTATATTTTTTCCTCCCGAAGAGAGGGAATACTTACAAGACGCAGCGGCCGAATGCCCTGGCGGGCCCCCTCCCCCTCTACATAAAACAAACCTTTAAAATTTTATCTTATTTAAGGCGACCACTACAGGCTCCACTTGCGCCTCCCCAGGGCTTAAAAATTCCCCACTTTGCCTCCAAAACCTCCNTGCTTTGCCAAACTTACCAACTCCTACTGCCTGGTGGCCATCGGAGGGTCGGAGAACTTCTACAGGTGCCATGGGAGTCCCGGGCCCGCGGGCAGTGTGTGGGTGGGTGGCGGGTAGAGGTCCTTGGAGTCGGGCTTCGGCAGAGTGAGGAGGGTTCGGGCCCCTTAGCCCCGTGATCACTGAGTCCATGTCCCCACAGTGTGTTCGAGGGCGAGCTTGCTGGTACCATCCCCGTAGTGCACGCGTCCATCGCCGGCTGCCGCATCATCGGACGCATGTGTGTGGGTAAGCCGGCTGAAAGTCGCCGAGGGAGGGAGTGGAGCCTCCCAGCGCCTTTAATCTTCCCCCTAGAAGGGACCTGGAGGACCCAGGGATTTCTAGGCTTTCATCCAACATCTCCAGCGACTACAGAATCTCCCAATTCTGTGCCGGACCCGGTCTAAATGTCAACATCAGGGACAACCTCTGGCAAAGGTTTCTGGATCATTGTAATCAAAACGTTAAGGGTTTTCACTTTTACACTTGTTTCAGTCCTTCACTGAAGACCCTGGGAGGTAGGAATTACTGGCCTAATTTGACTGATGAGGAAGCTGAAAATCAAAGAACCCAGGTGACTCACCCGGTTCCACACCTAGTGTGAGGCAAGATTGGATTGTCATCTCTCCCTCCCTGGCCACTGACTCTGGGAGATTGCTTCCTCTTTCTGAGGGTCCATTTCTACCTCTAAAAAATGACAAGCTAAGATTCTGGGGCATCCTGTGCAGTTACCTATTTAAAGCTTAAGTTCTATTTACCAGGTACCCCTATATCCATCAGGACTGTTGACTCTGGCCATTGGTCCGTCCTTTGAACTGGCTCCGTTTTCCTTTACTGCCACCCCTTATTTGTAGTTCTGCTCAGATAGGAGTTTTTCCTTAATTTTTTTATTGTAAGCCTGATGATCTTGAACTTATTCAGGCAGAAGAACACTCTTATCTCTGGACTTGGTGATCTTTGGACTTGAAGCTCATTCTTACGTAATAAGAGAGAACTTAGCCTGATGATTGGTGTTTTGTTTTGTTTTGTTTTTTAAAGGATGGGAGAAACTCATAGTTTGGAAGTTCATAGTTGTGTCCTTGCAGAGTTAGGCAGAGGTTTAGTCATTGTTGTCACAGTATAATTATACTTCATTCATGTTGCTGTGTACTCAGTTTTGTGTAAATGTACCACAGTGCATTTATTCATTCTTCTGACAGTGGGTATGTGGGGTAGTTTTCAGTTTGATCTATTATGAGTCATGCTGCTATGTTTCTTAGTGAACAAATGTATGTATTTCTGTTGGATATATAATATCTGGGAGAGGAATGGCTGGGTATCCAGTGTAATAGATGATGTCACATAAGTATCTGAAGCTGTTGCCCAATTTACACTCCTATTGGTTGCTCCCATCTGGTACATATGAAGTGTTATCTCAGTTTTTAAGTAGCGAAATAACAACTAATGCCCAAGACCCCTTCCTTTTGGTCCTGGTCATCCCTGGTGGATGGTGGTGAATTGGGCAGGATGTTTGGGACAGACTCCTAGGCCATCTCTGGCCTGCCCAGTGGGACTCCTGGTTGCGTGGGTGCTGTGTAGCTCAGTGGTTTGGAGGACTGGGGTCTGGATCTAAAGCTTTCCTGGGTTAGGGTTAGGGTTGTACCCTAACTGGGTTGTATCTTCAGGCCCCAGTGCTCAGCAGGTCTTGTGAATTTACAGTTCATCCTTACACAACCTGCCCTAATTTGGGTCTCTCCAGGGAACAGGCATGGTCTCCTGGTGCCCAACAACACCACTGACCAGGAGCTACAGCACATTCGCAACTGCCTCCCAGACAGCGTGCAGATCCGGCGGGTGGAGGAACGGCTCTCAGCCCTGGGCAATGTTACCACCTGCAACGACTACGTGGCCTTAGTCCACCCAGACCTGGACAGGGTGAGGCAGCCCAGTTTAGCCCAAGAGTCACGGGATATTAGCCTAGTCAGTGGTTAGCCACTGTTCTTGCCTATCCGGCAGGAATTTGGGATATCTCTTGTGGTTTCTCTTTACACCTGGGCTCCTGCAGTTCAGGCACTGGTTGGAAGGGGGAATAGAGGCCTTTCGTGATGTGACCAGCTAGGAAAGAGAAGCTAGGGAGTGTATTAATCCACCCTGTATTAATCATGGAGATTGACTCATTCAGTCTTGCAGCCAGGGCTGGAGAGAAGGTTGACAGTTGAACTCTTGCCTGTGGGTTAGAGGGAAAGAAGGTGATATGGAGACCAGCCTCTGGGTCTTCAGGGCATGCTTGGCTTTGTAGCTGGCCTTGACTCTGCTCCAAGCTGAATTCCCTCCTTTTTCTGGGAGAAGCTTCCATATGCAGCTGCATAGCAGAGGAATGAGCTTAGGGAGTCACACCCTGGGTGGGCCTGGGTGTGGAGGCCCTGGGTACTTTGATCTGCCTGTTCTGGGTGCTGAGCACAGTACCTTTGGCTAACAGGAAACAGAAGAAATCCTGGCTGATGTGCTAAAGGTGGAAGTCTTCAGACAGACAGTGGCTGACCAGGTGCTGGTAGGAAGCTACTGTGTCTTCAGCAACCAGGGAGGGCTGGTACATCCCAAGACTTCAATTGAGGACCAGGATGAGCTGTCTTCTCTCCTTCAGGTCCCCCTTGTGGTAAGCAGTCATGTTCTCTGACCTCTGTTTTCTGCTGGAGCAGATCCCTTTGCCCAGTATTTGGGAATCTGGGTTATTAACTGTTGCAGTTTGGGGTTGAGACTGGGAGTCAGAGACCAGGGATTGGGGAGAGTCCTCATGACTTGGGCTGTTGGTGCCATGATCCTCACTGAACCATCCTTTGGCAGGCAGGCACTGTGAACCGAGGCAGTGAGGTGATCGCTGCTGGGATGGTGGTGAACGACTGGTGTGCCTTCTGTGGCCTGGACACCACCAGCACAGAGCTGTCAGTGGTGGAGAGTGTCTTCAAGCTGAATGAAGCCCAGCCTAGCACCATTGCTACCAGCATGCGGGATTCCCTCATTGACAGGTATCTGGGCCTTTCTTCTCTTGAGAGGAGGGGAGGGAGATGCCGGCTATAATGGGAGCCACACTGTTCGTACCGGTAGGTTCTCCTCTGTGAGGCTACATCCACATAGTGCTGAGTAGGCACAGGGTACAGTCCACAAGCATTGCCTGACTATCTGCCCATCCCCATCTTTGAGGATACATCAGTGTATCCCTTCTCTAGGCTGTCTTGCTGACCACCACCTTTTATAGTTTTTAATCTGCCTGTGTGTTGGTGTACCCAGCCAGTAGCCTGAGACAGGAAAGATCTTTTTATTGAGGGAAGAAGGAAAGGCTAAGAGACTTGGGGGTGGATGTGGCGAGTGCTTCAGAATCACCGTCATTTGTACTTTGGTGGGTTTAAATCAAAAGTGGGTTCTTGAGCCCTAACTCTGGAGATTTTGGAGTGTTAGGCTCTAGAATCTCCTCCTTTGGAAGGCATCAGGTGCTGGGTGTTTAGTACCCCCTCCCCTGCCTTTTGTGGCTCTGGAGGCTCCTATGAGACACTTAACTGGAGTCCAGGAGGGTTTTTGGAAAGACAAATCAATCAGCCTGGGCTTCAGGGAATGAGTGAAAGTGAAGAGCTCACTTGTGTCCGACTCTTTGCAACCCCATGGACTGTAGTTTACCAGGTTCCTCCCTTCATGGAATTCTCCAGGCAAGAATACTGGAGTGGGTTTGCCATTTGCTTCTCCAGGGGATCTTCCCGACCCAGGCATTGAACCGCATTGCAGGGAGATGCTTTAACCTCTGAGCCACCAGGGCTTCCCTGGTGGGTCTGGGAAAGAGTAGGTAATTGAATATACAGAGACAGGGTGGGGAAGTGTGGAGGGTGTGAAGGGGAAAGGTTTTACCCCCAGGGTTGAGGACTCTGAATGCCCATGTCAAGAAGTTTTGACTATAGTAGGTGTTTTGACCTCTGTTCTGTGTTGGGATGCTTATTAATGTAGATTTTTGACATCGTCCTTCAAATCCTGATTCCCTCAGTTTGGCATAGGACCCAGCCATGTGTAGTTATTTCAGTAATCTTTCCTGGATGATTCTGATGAGGGCAGTTTGGAGACCACACTGACAAACTGCTCTCAGCACTGGAGAGCAGTTGAAAAGGTCTGAACAGGAAAACGGTACCATTGTTTTTGTCATTTGTTTTAATAACTTTTATTTTTTAATACCTACTATGCATCAAACAATAATGATGTGGTGATGAATAAAATATACCCTCCCTCCCTTTTTGGAACATTGACCCTCATAAAGAAAACAGTACTTCCACAATTAACCATTTAATTAAAGAACAAAACAGAGAATCTTCTTAGCAACTGAGAACAGAAAGAAATTTCTGTAACCTGATAATTCAGGTCAATTCAGTTGCTTAGTTGTGTCCGACCCTTCGCATCCCCATGGACTGCAGCATGCCAGTCTTCCCTGTCCAACATCAACTCCTGGAGCTTGCTCAAACTCATGTCCATCGAGTCGGTGATGCCATCCAACCATCTCATCCTCTGTCATCCCCTTCTCCTCCTGCCTTCAATCTTTTCCAGCATCAGGGTCTTTTCCAATGAGTCAGTTCTTCGCATCAGGTGGCCAAGGTTTTGGAGTTTCAGCTTCAACCTGATCATTGTTACCTACTAAAAAAAACTACAGCAATGTTGTATTTAATGGAAAAACTTCAGAAACTGCCAGGCAGAACTGCCTACAGGCAGCAGCACTGGTCAGCATTGTAGTTACTATTTTTAAAAAATGGGTATTGATAAAGAAGAGACAAACTCATTAGCCTCCTTTGGCTTTGAACCTGTTGAGTTTGAGGTGCCCATGAGACCTCACAAGGACGGTGTCAGATAAGGGATGAGAAATGTGTACTTCAGGCAGTTCTCTGGAAGCCCAGTGGTTACGACTCACTGCTTTCACTGCTGAAGGCCTGGGTTCAGTCTCTAGTCAGGGAACCAAGATCTTGTAAGCTGTGAGGTGCAGCCAAAAAAAGAAAGATGTACTTCACTTTTACAATCATGCAAACGATTGTCACCTCCAGGAAGAATGTTCTGGCCCGAGTCTTGCCACTAGAGGATTTATGACCTAGTTGTGTCTCTTTTCCCTCTCTGAGCATCCCCCACCCTTCCGTTGTTTGATTTAGTCTGTTGGACTTGACCTATGAGGCTCTGATCATAAGTTATTTTGAGTTCACCCACTTGAGTGGAGAAGGAGTTACTTTTCCTTTTTAAGCATTGAGAGTTCTGGACTGGATTGTTACTTGTGGGAGCGGTGGAATCTGGAAGGGGCTCTTCAGGGCAGAGCTGGAACAGAGGTCCTGGGGTGAGGGTGGAGGCAAGCACCTTGAGCGTGGAGGGTGAGAGCTGTGCTCTGACACCTACTGACAACACTCCTTTCTCTCTCTCCAGCCTCACCTGAGTCACCTTCCATACTGGTCCTGGCTCGGACTTTGGCTCTCTCTCAGTGTTCCACCCAGTCTGTCCTGAATGCTGGCAGGGCGGTGGCAGAGAACTCACCTGGATTCGTGGCTGTATGCCCAGCCTTTCTTCATCTGTTCACATCTCCTGAATCTATAGTTNTTGGTAAGAAGACCCCAAGGCTACTGATCTCACCTCACCTCATTTTTCCCTGTCACCAAGAACTGGGCTCTTGCTTTTGTCCTGGTCGTAGCACCTTGTTTCTTGACTTCAGAAAAGACCTTGCCGCAGTGAACCTCCCCATCCATACCTCTCCTGGGAGAGGCGCCATCCTGGGTGGCCACCCTGGCATTATCTGGTTGTATCACTGGGAACCCAGTTACAGAGGGCCTCCAGGGCCAGCCTTTTGGAGAGAGAGGGCATCTGATTTTGGGGGCTGGCAGATGAGATGCGTTGGGCAGCTCCCAGACACCCCAAAGCATCCTGTCTCCCAGAAGCTTCTTCAGGCCACTCAGAACCTGATCCCTGTTCTGACAGCCCAGGAAAATGACACACTCTGTATTTTTGTTTTATTTAGAAATGATTTAAAAAACATTATACAAAGGCTGATCAGTTTAAAATGTGACTGACACTGAAATGCTGTGATGTTCCCCAGACTGAGGGGAAGCTGGGCTCTGGGGTCCCCAGTGCTTTGCCCCTCTGTCTGTTTGCCCTGTCCTGGGATGATGGACAAACAGATGACCCCAAGGCAGGAGAATCCATGACTGGAAACCTCCAGGCTGAGCCCTCTCTGGGCCTGGCCCTGCGTCCCTCACATCTGCAGCCTGGGCTGCCTGCCTCCATCTCCTGCTCTTTCTCAGCTGACCTCAGTAGTACCAGGAGCCAGTGGGGAGCCTGGGGGGCCTAGAGCTTTCGCGAAGTGAGAGCACCAACCTGAGGAGTGGAGAGGGACCAGGGAAGGGGGACGGGAGGCCGAGGAAAGATGGATAAAAGAGACACTTCTGATCTCATCTTGGACCCTGGAGGGGTCCACAGGTGGGGACCCAATGCCCAGCAAGCCCATTAAATGGCATGGGCAAGTAACAGCCTCTCTGTGCTTTGTTTGAGGGCACAGTGAGTTATCCTTGGCCTCCCAAGGACTACATGAGTTACATGTGAGTGGACGGGTGAGCTAATAAAGTGCTTTGCAAAGTATAAAACACTGTACAAACCTATGAATCACTAATATCTCTGCAGTTGTTCCCCACCCACCCCAGGGAGCCCGCCCTTGACCAAAATGAGAAAAAAAACAAGGATGACGACGGAACACAGTGGACCCATATAGGTGTCTCTGGGACAAAGAGATTTTGCTCAAGATGGCTCCCAGAGGCCCTGTCTGCTACAGGTTAAGCAGACCCAAAGCTCAGAGGCCCTGCCAGCACCCCCAAAGACTGACATCTCTTGGATTTGGCAGAGAGCCCGTGGACATCATTGAGCCCATTGGTCCTGCCTCTGACTCCTTAGCAACAAGCAGGTCTGCCTCTTCCTGGGTTGATGTGAGGCAAGCCGAGCCCTAGGAATTCCTGCCAGAGACAGTGAAGGGGGAGCCCCTAGGCTGGGGGCTGTTACCAGTTATGGGTGCCTTTTCCAAAGAGCAGTTCAGGGTGGTGGGCCGAGAGAGCTGGGTTAGCAGGGGCCAAGTTCATGGTATAAACACTGCTTCTGGGCTGAGAAATTGAGTTGGTCTCAGGGCACCTAGGGATGTGGGCTCTGAGCATTTCAGAAGACTGCCCTGGGCCCCTTCTCCCAGGGTCATGAGAGTGTTGGCCTGGAGTCATTTCTGTCTCACCTAACCCATCAGGCTGAGCTCTCGGGCCACAGACGACCAGCTGGAGCAGGGCAGGGACTTGGGGGATGGTGAGAGAGACGGGAGAGTAGAGGACAGCTACAAACTTAAATCAGCCTCCAGAGAGGGGTCAGCTCCTGCTCCCACCCTGTAGCCTCATCATCAGGGCCCAGCTCCTGGGGTGTTGGGGCACTGGAGGGGCCTTAACAGCACCTTGGTCCTTATCGCTGGGGGGAGGGCTGGCCTTGCCAAGACAGTCACCGCTAATTCACCTAAAGCTTCAAGCAGCCTTTGCAAAATGGGACTTTGAACAATAGTGACAGGACACTGAAATATTCACGACGTGACAGCTGGGTCCTTGTCAGACCCAGCCGGGCCACAGCCCTGCCTGCAGCATGTGACCCTAAGAGGAGACCCTGACGTGTGGAGCAGGTTTCCTGAGGGGTCTGCTGTGGCCAGCAGGGGAAACCCAGGCTTGCTGCCCACTGTGTCGGTGGCAGGGGTCCTGTAGCCGTGGAGGGCAGTGGGAGTGGGGTGGGGGGACATCTGACCAGCAGGTGTTGGCAAAGGGGGACCAGGACTGGTGGCATCTCCCAGACGGGGCCAAGAGCTGTGCTGGCTTCCCACAGAAGGTGCTGGGTCCAGCCAGGTACAGCACTGTGGCACCTCATGGACCCCACGGGGCGCAGTGACCACAGGGCCTCCTCCTGGCATGGGCCCTGCCTCCTGACGGGGCCTGGCCTGTTCCCTGGAGTAGGGAGCAGTTACCCAGGACAGAAGGCTGGCAGCTGGGCACCAGGCACCCACCCTGGGGCACAGCTGCCATTACTCCCTGCCCCATGTTTAGCCCAGGCCAATGCACCACCACTTCAGCTACATGACCCCTGGCCTAGGGCCCTGCTGGCCCCGATGGGCAGTGGCCAGAGCTGCCCCTCAGACCCTGGTGAGGAAGGGCCTGGCCAGCCAGACTGAGTGGACAAAGAGGGCTCTGGGCTGCTCACACCCACTCCTGGACCGGCCGCTTATAGTAGGTGACAGGCTGAGGGCCTGCCTTGTTCTTGAACTGGAAGATGGTATAGACCAGCACCAGGATGCAGAGGGACAGGATGCAAGGTATAACCACGGCCACCGCGTTGACAGAGCCTGGCACGTCGTGGATGGTCACCATGATGTCCACGTCGTCCTGAGGGAGCCTCCGCTCCTTGCGCCGCTCCGCCTCCTTCTGGTTGCAGCCCATCCAGTCCCGCAGGATGTTGCGCGGGTAGCCTGGCTCCACGCTCAGCTTCTGGTTGTCAAACTTCCAGTAGTCCCGGCCCTTATAGAAGTAGGTGTAATCTGCAGAAACATGGCCCAGCGTCACCATCCCAACACTTCCTGCACCTGCTCTGGGCCAGCAGGGAAAGCCAAGGGGCTGTGGCAGTGTGGAGGAGGGGGCACCTCTCCCCTCAAAAGGAGCCCACGAACAGCTCTGAAAGCGGGGGTGGGTGCATGCATTGGTGGGGACAGCATGTTGGAATACCTGGAGTGCCTGGCACACCCCGCAGAGGGTGTGGCTGGTCAGGGAGTATGACCTGCCCAGCTGCAGAGGCACCCAGACCCAGACAAGCCCACCCCATCATCTCAAGAGGTGCTGGGAAGCCACTGAGGGGCTTTAGGTAGAACTGGTGAGTTCATTTTGTGTTTCCTAGACAAGGACCCTTCTCAGCCTGGGGTCTCAGCCCTGTTGTACTATGCCCATACTCCCTCAGGCCCCCCACGCCCACATGGGTCAGATGCAACCCCCACTCAGGTCTTGGACAGCGCTGCCTCCACAGCTAGCTCCAGGGCTGCGCCCGCTCCTGCCTGAGCCAAGGGGGACAAGGAGCCAGAATTCTCTTGTCGACAGGGGACACCACCTCTTGGTAATTACCATGCCTTTTTGGGTGCTTGGCACACATGACTTCACAACACAGACCCCAGGGTCGCTGGGACCCTGCTGGGGGAGGGGATGGAAGGCAAGGAGGCAGCAGGGCTTGGCAGCCACCACAAGGCTCCCTGCAGCAGCCTTATCGGCCGAGCCAGTTCTGATGGAGAGCAACTCATGTTCTCCCATTGGCCGGCTCCTCACCCTGGCTGGGACTTTCATTGGCTAAGGTTCGTGATGTCATCTGTCTCTGAGGCTCCCCCGAAGAGTAAGGCCACGTGTATAAAGCATCAGCTACACAGGAGAGCCACCAAATAGCAGCTCCACCCCTGTTGGCCCCTGGCTTTCTTACCAGAGACTTGGCCTTGGAGAGCCCTTCCTGACAACCCTCTATCCCAAGGCCCTCTGCTCAGATGCTCTCTCCCAAGTGCTTCCCCTACTGCCACTGCCTCTAGGCTGGGAGCCAGAGATGCAATGCACACCTCATTCCAAGCTCCATCTCCAGCCCTCCCACACAGCCTGGCTCTCAGTAATTACTGTGAAGTGAATGAATGCCTGTCATTCCATAAAAACTAAACATCCTAAACAGGATGATGATAATGATAACAGCTGAAACTTAGGTGGCACAGGCCAGCTGCTCTATGTAATTTATGTTCATCCTCACAAACCTCTGTGAAGTAGGGACCATTATTATCCCCATTTCATAGATGAAGAGACTTAAGCGCTATGCCCAAACTCGCACTGAGTAGTAGAGGTGGGATATGAAACCAGCCAGGCTGGCTCCAGAGTCTGCTTTTGACCAGATCAATGGAGATGAATTCAATAGACATTCATGGATATGTGCTCAGCACCTGGCAAGTCCCAGCTCCTCTTCTTCTTTCTGGTTGTGCTGTACAGCTTGTGGGGTCTGAGTACCCCAACCAGGGACTGAACCCAGGCCCGCATTGAAGTACAGAGCCCTAACCACTAGAGTACCATGGCATTCCCTCAGCCCCGCTTCTTGACAAGCTTCTAGTCTAGTGGGGAGAGAGGCTCTGAGTCAGCCTGCCATCCAGGAGAAGCTCAGAAAATATCTCATAAAAAAAAAAAAAAAAAAAAAAAAGGCTTCTTTCTGTTATCTTCAAGCCCTGTGCAAAAGCCCTTTGGATCACCACATCCATCATTTCAGATCTGATAACTCAAGGCACTCCTAGAGCACTCCTGAGGACCTCCGCTTGAGAAACGCCGCCTGAGGGAATGAAGTCAGTCTATGAAAGCCTCTCTCAGTTATGAATGATACCCGCAGATGAGAAACTGACTTGGCAGCTGTTAAGAGAAGATTAAGTGACTGTGAATGTGGGTCGATATGAGGCAGTTGTCTTTGCCACCAGGTGATACTTCTCAAACCTGGGTACCAGAAGAGTACGCACGCCTCCCGTGGGCGGGCCCCAGTGAGACCTACGCTAAACCAGATCCCCCCAAACATGGCCGGGTTCTTACGTACATCCTTCCTTGCTGATGAAAGCCCCTTGGGGAGCCTGGGGGATGCCCTTCCACACGGTGATGGGCTTGGGGTAGCCAGGGTCCGTGGCCCGCCGCTCCTCACTGTAGCGCCAGTACCGCTCGCCTTTGAAAAAGTAGGTCTTGCCCACAGGTTCCCAGCGCAGAGCCGTGTCAATGCCTTCTCGGGGCAGACAGCTGCCCAGCTCTCCCAGGCTGTGGGGGTATCCAGGCTCCACCGTCACCTCCTTAAACACCCAGTACTTGTCACCTGTGGCCAAGAAGAGCCCAGGATTAGCTTTCCTCAGTCATTCAATGCTGGAAATTGTGGTTAGATCCACTTGCCCATCATTTACTGGGGCTGAAGTCATTCATGAAGCCAGTGTCAAGGGGGAAACAACCCTAGGCCTGCTTGATCCCCCTGGTGGGGGGGGGGGGGGCTGGGGCCCCTTGGCCCAGGCAGAGCTTAGAGGGCAAGAAGCTGGAATCTAGTGTCAGGTCCTGGGCAGCTTGCCCCACGCTGCCCCAGCTCTGTGCCCCACCCTCTTTTTGTTTCATGTGACTCGCTTCTTTCTTTTTTCTGGGTGACCTCAGCCTCTTCTGGCTTCACACACACACACAAGTACGCACCTTCTACCAGTGACAGCTAGCTCTGAGGCTGTGGCCCATGGCCACTCTCCCAGTGGATCTGGGCCCCAGGCCCAAGACTCTGATTGCCCACCGACCTCTGGGAATTGCCAGGTCTCCTTCCAGAGTTCCTCATCTCCACTGCGAGGGCTCCCTCCCTCACCACCTCTCTGCCCTGTGGCATCCCCAAGAAGGTGGCATCCTTGGTCCTCTTTCCTCCTCCTCTCAGCACTCAGCCTCTTGCAAGGCCTTTTCCGTTTCCTGACCTCACTGCTCCTCCCGGCACAAGCCTTAGAGACATCGCCCTCTTCAACTCCAGAAACGGCCTCTTTCCTCTGCCCTGATTGCCCTGCCCTCTGGCTCTCTGCTGCTCACAGACGAAGAGTGAAGGCCAGCACTGACCTAATGGATCAAGACCACAGTCTGGCTGGGCAGCCAGGGCTCTCAGGACTCTCCCCTAAACTACCTTTCCAGGCGTGGCTCTCACGTGGCACTCCATGGCCATTCAGTGGGTTTTCTAAAGGGCTTGAACTACCCCTTTGGCCATGCTCTTCCTTCCCCTTGGAATGCTTCCCTCACTTCTCACTACCTGTATCTTATCCTTCTGAGGCCTGGCCAAGTCAAGATGACCAAAGTGAAACAACCCAGCACAAGCTGGGTGAGCCGGACAACTAGCTCCCCTCCTGCCTTCCCTGACCTCTCCAGCCTGTATGCCCCCTCCCTCCAGGCTGTTACAGAGCTCACGTGGTGGCCTCCTGTGGAGCACGGATGCCCTTCAGTTGTACACCACCCTCTACCCTATGTGGGTGAGGCTCGTCACCCCACCAACTCTGGCACATAGAAACCCTCACTGGTCACTCCCTGACTTAACTGCCTTGCCTGCAGAGGTCCATCCCGTCAGATGTCAGTGTTAGGGCTAGAGAGACCCTTGCAGGAGATCCACCTTCACCCCTGCACCCCCTCCCACCCAGTCTTGCCTCTTCAAAGGTAGAGAAAGGGCGTCCCAAAAAGGGAAAGGAACTGTCCCACCCTTCCACACAGACCATGTTACCTTTGAAGAAGACAAATCTTCCATCCGCCCTTTCATAGGCTGCGTCTATGCGGGCGGGCAGGCCCTTCCAGAACTGCTCAATCTGCATGGGGTAGCCTTCCTGCACCCGGTTATTGCGCAGGCGCCAGAACCAGCGATCCTGGGGGTTAAGATGAGGAAAGAAAGAGGCATAGCCTTTGAACCCAATGATCTCAGCCCTGGGTCTCAGGCCCGAACAACCCAACACCTTCTCCTGGTCCCCGCCTTGTAAGACTCCATGAAGTCTGTCCATTTACTGCATCTAAATTTTGGAGCCCAATGCCAAAGCCAGAATGCTCATCACCTCTCTTCAATAAGGCATCCAATGGCTCTTGTTGTCCAAGGGGTCGCAAGACAGAGCTGAAGGACAGGCCTAGGGGGAAAAGGAGGCAGCGTGGAGGAGCTGGAAAGGATGGTGCAGTGCTTGGGTTGACCACAGGAGGGCAGAGGAGAGTTACTGACATCAGAGGGGCCCTTCCCGAGGCTGGGCAGCAGGGGGCGCTCATTGATGCCGGGGAGAGGGCCCGCCTCACGGCTGGCTCCAGCTGGCAAGCAGGGCAAGGACCATGGGAAGCAAGCTGTGGAAATTCCCCCAAGCCCTGGCTGTGAATTCGGGTTCATCCTCTTACAGTTTTATGACCTGGGGCTCAGTACTTGAAGAGCCTCACCTGCACTGTGCTGTGCTTAGTCGATCAGTTGTGTCCGACTCTTTGCGACCCCGTGGACTGTAGCCCACCAGGCTCCTCTGTCCATGGGATTCTCTAGGCAAAAATACTGGAGCGGGTTGCCATGCCCTCCTCCAGGGGATCTTCCCAACCCAGGGGTCAAACTCAGGTCTCCCATGTCCCAGGCAGATTCTTTGCCATCTGAGCCAGGTAATAATGAAGGGAAAATGAGAGATTATAGGTGAAGTGCCTAGAACAGTACAGGGCACATAGCTGATGTTGATTAAATGGTAGCTCAACAGGCCAAGTGTGGAAAAAAGCCCTCCTCCGCACACTGGCGCCTTGTCCCACTGCAGTCCTGGTTGGTAGGCACTCTGGGCGAGGCCTGTAACTTCCCAGGGCCTCAGTTTTCTTATGTGTCAATGGTAATGATAAAACCCAGACTTGCTTAGGAATCATTCAGCTGGAGGATCCAAGGGTACAGAAGAATGAACACGATACATAAAAGATGGTTTGAAAGCTAGAGAAGATTTGCTTTTTTAGGTGTCTTACAAAGCACTTTCATACCCAGCTTTTTAAACCTTATTTTGACTTTCACAACTCCTGTTAAGTAGATCTGAGATAGAGAGAGTCTTAAGGAAGGCCTAGTAACTTCCTCAGGACTGGGGTGGACCTTTGTTGCCTGATTCTTGGTCAGAGCTCAAAGCTTGCTGGGGAGAATCCACAAGAGGGGTGGGGTGGGGCAGCCCTCCACAATCCCCTGGGTGCTGGAGACACGCTGCCCAGAACCCCGTCAGTGGAGGCTTCTCGTCCTGGGGGCTGGGAGTGTGCTCAGCAGGCAGTTTTCACCTGTTAGTCTCTCTGGGGATGGCCTCAGCTCCAGACAGCTCCCCCAAGGTCATGGCTTCCTTTGTCCAGGGACTGAATAAAGTTCCAGCCATTTGGGGCCCAAGCGGGACAACTCTGACAGGCTGTTCTAGTTCCAGAGCTCTCTGCAGTGGGCCTATTAGTATTGTTTGTTGCTCAGAGGTCTCTGTGATCTCATGACTAAAGCCCACCAGGCTCCCCTGTCTATGGGATTCTCCAGGCAAGAATACTGGAGTTGCCATTTCCTCCTCCAGGGGGATCGCCCCAACCCAGGGATCAAACTCGGGTGTCCTGCATTGCAGGCAGATTCTCTGCCATCTGAGTCACCAGGGAAGTCCCTCTAGTGGGCGTAGTTGCTACTCATTAATGTCTTCTCCTCTTGCCCCACCAGGCCTTCCTCTCCTCCTTACCAGAGATGTGGGTCCCAAAGGTGCATCCTAGTCAAAATCCTGCATCGCAGGACTACCCTAGCAGAAGTAGTTAAGACTTCGCCTTGCAATGTAGAGGGCACAGGTTCGATCCCTGGCTGGGGAACTAGGAGCCCATGTGCCTTGGGGCCAAAAGGCCAAAACATATAACAGAAGCAATATTGTAACAAATCCAACAAAGATTTTTAAATGGTCCACATAAAAATAATTGAAAAAAAAATCTTGCATCCCAAACACTGTCCCAGCGTCAGCTTCCCTGACAACCAACTGCAACGCAGGAGCAGGCCGCCACCCTGTCAGCCCATGGCTAGAGAGACCTGAGCAGGACAACCTGGCCAGCTTTCTGTCAGGGGCGCCTCAGAACCATCCTCTCAGCCCTGCCAGGACCAGAGACAGTCTCAGCCATGGCTGCACCAGCCCCTGCTCCAAGCTGCTGTCGTCACAGGCACGACTCGTGGGATCTGCACACACCCTTCGTTAGAGCAAATGACTCCCCCAGCTCTCAGGGGCAGAAACCGAGATCCAAACGATGGACGTGACTTGCTCAGAGTCAGACCAGAGGCCAGACTCCAGCGTTGACCCCTGGGAAGGAGCAGGCTCACCCATCTTCCCCCTTCCCTCTTGAAAACAGTCCACTGACCCGGCAGGGCAAGGAAGAGACCCCGTGTCCTGGCCACCGGACTTGCTCCCGTCCATCTGGACCCCCCCAGAAGGCCTAATCCCAGAGCAGCTGCGGTCTCCCACCCACGGTGGGGAAGGGGTGGGAGCGGAGCACCGAGGTCCTACCTTAAACACAAACATCTCGCCCCGGAAGAGGGCCACCGTGTTGAAGTTGCCGTCACAGATGTTGGGTTTGGCGCCCGGTGTGGCTGGCCGGTCCCCGAGGGGTGGCCGAGGGGGCCTGGGCTGGCGCTCGTGCTTCCTCTCGGACGGCGAGTGGATCCTGCGCACCGGCAGCGTGGGGAGGGGCCTGGTGGGCTCCAGGGGCTCGGCCGGGGGTCCTGGAGAAAGGGGCTGTGTCTTAGGGTGGGGGCAGCCGCTCCCTGTGCCCCACTGCTGTTGCCTCCAGGTCACCAGGCAGTGTAAGACAAGCCTGTCACACTTCCGCCTCCTATCTTGTCCCACCTCCCCACTGTCTACTGCCCCAATCTTTCAGAAAATAGGTGACAACGGCCATTACATGGGAACGCTCATCTTCTCACACCCCAAAGCTGAGATCTTCTCTTTCTTCCCTCCTCTTACGAGAGAGTAGGTGTCCCTTCTTGGGCTCAGCGTCCCCTTCCCTCCCCGCCTGCTCCCCTCTCTCTTCACTCTGCTCCAGTACGGCCTCTGCCCTGTGACCTGTGGAAACTCCTGTCAAGATCACCCATGACCTCCATGTTGCCAAATCCGACAATTACTTGACTCAAACTTTGATGTCCATATGAATCATCCAGGGGTCTTGATAAAAATGCAGGTTGGGGTTCAAGAGTATCTGGGTGGGGGGCCTGCCATTCTGCATTTCTTCAAGCTCTCAGGTGAGGCCAAAGGTGCTGGTCTGAGGCCAGACCAGCAAGATCATAGAAACGCTTTCCTTAAACCACCCTTCTCTTTTCCAGAACCCTGCACTCTCTTGGTTTTCCTTCTGCCTCCATGGACTGTTCCGGCTTTGCCTCCTTTGCTGGCAGCCTTTCCTCATCCACTCTGCTCTACGGGTCACCATAACCCTGGGCCCTCTTCTCATCTCTCTGTTTTGGTCCCTAGGTGCTTCTCAACTTGGGCTGCAAGGATTAGGATTACCTGGAAAACTTTGAAAACCCTGATGTTCAGAAGGCACCCCAGACCAGTTAAAATCCAATCCCTGGGGGCGAAGCCTGGGTAACGGTATTTTTAGAAATTCAGGTCCCAAAATGATTCCAGTGGGAGGCCAAGCTGAGAATCACTGCCCTCTGTGATCTCTTCTAGGTTCATGGCTGTAAAGACCCTTGAGGCTAGAGCTGTCAATAGGACGCTCTGTGATGACATAAATGTTCTGTACCTTCACTGTCTTTGTATAGCAGCCTCTAGCCACGTGCGGCTGTTGAGCACTTGAAATGGCTGACTAGTTATTAGCACGGCAGAGGAACTGAAATTTTAACTTTATTTAATTCTAATTAATATGAATTTAAATAGCCACATGTGCCTAGTGGCTACCATATTGAACACCAAAGATCCCAAATCAATATCCCAGCCCAGATCTCTGAGTGACAGGAGTCAATCCCATTGCTCTGTGATTACAAAAGCTAGAAACCTTGGCATAATCCGTCCCCTCAACCCCATGTCTACTCTATCAGCAAATACGGTCCATTTTATTTTCAAGACACCTGGCAGTCCCCACCACCTATCCAGTCCTCCACGGCTGCACCTATGGAGATCCTACCCATCCTCCAGGCTTTGAGTGAGGACACCTTCTCTGTGAGGTCCTCAGGGCCCCAGACAGAGCCCTCCTCCCACACTTCACATCCTGGGGTCTGTGGGGGTCGTGCTATACGGACATGTATCTGCTCTAATAAATGAGTCTTCCCGTCTCAACTGCCTTGACTAGAATAAGAACTTCCGGCACCAGTGTGAACAGAGCACGGAGGGGGGCATGGTAGCAGGCCCCTCAAATCTCATCAAGGTGTCAGCCTAGTTTCTTTTTTTCTTGTTTAAGCAAAAAGCTCTGGTGATAATACTCATCCTGTTGTACCACCATTACTTGGTTGGACGTGTGAATCTCTTGGCTTGAGGTGAGACTCCTTGAGAGGGAACTGCAGAAGGTAAGGGGAGGAGGGGGAATGGGTGGCCCCCTTGTCACTTTTGTCCCTCCCAGTGGCAGCTCGGACCCTCCCCTAGGTTTCCCAAGTGTTCAAGGAGGGAGGTGGGGAGCAGCCTTACCCTCTCTGGTTAAGCAAAGACAACACAGGTCTCTAAAAGTCAGCCAGTGGTCAGAGACCGCAGTGCTCCCCAGCCTCCCCCTCCGCCCAGGCAGTGACAGCCCAGCCTCGTGGGGAGAAGGGTGGCCCCTCTCCCCTCCACACACCGTAGATCTTCTGGATGCCCTGGAGATCGTCCTGAGGCAGCTTGAAGTTGTGCGTCTCCATGTACTGGTAGAAGGGCGCCATGATGGCACTGGGGTCGTTGGAGTGCTCGAGGCCCAGCGCGTGGCCCAGCTCATGCACAGCCACCAGGAAGAGGTCATTCCCTGCAGAGGGCGAGATGGGGAGGTGCCCGGGGTGCCCACTTAGGTGAAGGTGGCAATCAGTCCATTACTTCAGCAACACCCAGCATAACCGTTGTCTCAGGCCCCGTGCCGGACACTGGGACGTACAGAGAAGTCAAGACATGTCCCTGCCTTCCGGAACTTTGCATACAGTGGCAGTGGCAGGGGCAGAGAAAAGAGAATAAGCGAGAGCAGTGTTCCAGGTGCTTCAGTAGCTGTCTCCAGGGGTCAAGCGAGGATTCTGGGGAGGAGGGAGGAGTTACTGACACTTGGAAGGAAGATGTTCAAAGGGAGAGCTTCACAGAGGTGAAGCTTCAGGTAAGCCTATAAAGACAAGAAGTTAGTCCGCAGAATGGGTTCAGTGGGAAGGAGAGGAAGAGGGGTGGGGGTGGCCTTCCTGGCAGAAGGAGCGCCTGTAAACAAGGTCCAGGGACAAGCAGTTTCACTCCACTTGGCTCCGGAACAAAGCAGGAGCGGAGGGCCAGAGGGAGATGAGGTCAGCCCGGCTGGCGGGCGGGGCTTGTGACGCCCGCGCAGGAATTCGGATTGGCCCCTTGGTCCGCAGGGGGTTTGAGCAGGAGTGGGGTGGTGGCATGATGTAATCACTCCGCAGTCGGAGGAAGGATCAGTGGGTGATGAGACCAGAGGCGGGGAGATCAGAGGGGTCTGTCTGGAAGTAAGAAAGAGCCTGTGCCAGGAGGAGGGAGCGGGACGGGCAGAGGGGAGTCCTGGGGGCGGCAGGCTGGCCGTCATCTTCAGAGACCCGGGGGTAGGCGGGGCTTGGTTCTCGCAGCCGCTCTCAGTCCTGAGGTCAAGATCAACGGGGGATTCAGATGCCCGTGAAAACAACAAGGTCCAGGTGCTGAAAGTGGGATGTGGCATCCCCAGTGTGAAGCTGAGGCAGCACAGCAGAGTGGTCATGAGCTGGGCCCCAGAACAGGACAGGGCTTGTTCATTTCCGGCTCTACCCGCCGCCCCACCCCCAGCTTTGTGAGCCTGCCCAGAAGGTCTACCTCCGGAACCTCAGTGTCCTTATCTGTAGGATGGGGAGATCATATCTACCCCGAAGGGCTGTGAGAGGATTGGATAGGATAAGACACGTGACAGCAGTTGTCACCATTCAAAAGACAGAAGCTTGGTCCCCAGAACAAGCCCATTGTCCAGAAATGGAGCATGAAGCCACTGGGGTTCCAGCAACCAGATCCTCTTAAAGTCAACTCCCTCGAGTGTCTTGATCAAGCCTGGGACTGGGCAGGGCCTGACTTTGCGAGGATGAAGTTGCCCTGGCCTTGGGAAAGAAATCCAAGGGGCAGGAATTTGAGCAGGCTGGCATATCAACAGTCCTGACTCATATATGTCCAGTTACAGACTCCTGCTGGCAGTTGAATGTCCCTTGAGCCCTGCCTCTATTGCCCAGCCCTAACAGATGTTAAAGAATCTGCCTGCAATGTGGGAGACATGGGTTCGATCCCTGGGTTTGGAAGATTCCTCTGGAGAAGGGAATGGCAACCCACTCCAGTATTTTTGCTTAGGAGATCTCATGGACAGAGGAGCCTGGTGGGCTACAGTGCCTTGAGTCGCAAAGAGGTGGACACGGCTGAGCAGCTAACCCTTTTACTTTCAAGGCATGTCACAGCCTGTTCCTGCCTCCTTGAAGTGCAGGGGAGGCTGCTGGGAGCCCAGGAGGTGTTCAGGAGTCCTTGCACCCACTCTGGCCCCAGTGTCAGTGGTCAATTTGCCCTATGGCCACCTGGCTGAGGGCCCCCTGAGGGCCAGAGGAGGCCAGGGGTTGCGACTGGCCTTCCTGGCTAAGGTCTTGGGGAGAAAGAAGAGCCCTCTGGGGCACACATGCCTGCCTCACGCTTTGCTGATGCCACCAGTGCCTTCAGGGAAGGGGGATGGGTGAGATCAGGGCAAGGTTGGCCAAGAGCCTGGGGCTGGCCTTCTGCTGGGGCAGGGCAAGCTGGCATGAGGAGGCCAGGCCGCCCCCAGTTGCTTCCTCAGGTCCTGGCCCCTCTGGCAGCGGGGAAGGGTGAGCTCATCTCTGAGCTCCATCCCAAACAAAGGCGGCTGCTAGTGCCAGCAGGAGGCAGTTCTGCTTCCTGGGGTCCAGTCCTGGCTCTGCTCCTGGCCTGTTCCACGACCTGGGACAAGCTGTTCGGGCCTCGGTCTCTTAACCGGGCTCTTCCTCGGCAGGTGGGGGGTGGGAGGGTGTCCTCAGCTAGCATCCAGGGAGCAGAGCCTCAGCACCTGGCCAGCCTCTAACCCATGGTCCTGTGTCTATTACCTTGTGAGCCTCTGTGCCGGGTCTCGGCAGAGAATAGGAGGAAGTCTTGAAGGAAAGAGGACTGTGGATTTGCTCCAGGGACCAAATAGGCAGAGGAGAGCTGGGGAGCTGGCATACTACTCCAGGGAAACCTGAGAGAACTGTTCAGCTGGGGGGACACTCGAGGAGATGGAAGGAGAGAGAAGAGGGGCAGGAGAACTCCTGGAGCTTTTGAGGGGAAAAGCAGAGGGATGGAGAAGACCCCCGTGCTTAATGAGCAGGAAGCAGTTAGGGCCTTCACCATCCAAGAGGGCGAGAGGCAGAGAAGTGGCGTCCCTGGGGGGCAGACTGCCAGGAATCCTGGCTCTGCCCTGTCCTAGCAGTGTGACATTTTAAATCTCTTCATCTGTAGAACAAGGGAACTAAAGGTACCTTCATCATAAAAATGGGGTGAAGATTAAAGTGGCCAGGTATGCACAAAGTGCTCTCACCACCTCCAGGCACAGAACTGTCACGGTTAATTATCAGGGTCACGTTGAGCTGTGACCTCTCTTCAACAGGAAGAGTTCCCTTGAGCTGGGCGCTCAGGTCCTTTGGGCCTCTTAGCAAGCACCCAGCAGTCTACTCAGCCATTCCAGTATACCTGATCTCAGCTTCCTTCCCTTCTCTTAGCACCTCCAGCTTTGGTGAGTCCCATCTCACTGACTTCTGCACCCCCCAAAATGGTACGTGCTAAGTCGCTTCAGTTGTGTCCTACTCTTCGGGACCCTATGGACCATAGCCTGCCAGGCTCCTCTGTCCATGGGATTTTCCAGGCAAGAATACTGGAGTGGGTTGCCTGCCATGCCCTCCTCCAGGGGAGCTTCCCGACCGAAAGATCGAACCCCACATCTCTTATGTCTCTTGTACTGGCGGATGGGTTCTTTACCACTATTGCCACATGGGAAGAACTCCAAAATGGGACAGCATTTCCTTTTGCCTCTATTCTTTTTCCAGTGCTGTTGCCTCCACCTGGAACAACCATACTCCTTCAGTGTTCGACCACATCCTCCAGGAAACCTTCCTTGATTTCCCCACCTGGCAGCAAGTGCTTCCTTCTCTACCCTCTCCCAGCAGTTTACCCGTACCATCTTGAAGGCCCTGATCTCTTTCCACCCTCCATCACACCCATGAGCACACTCTCTTCTGCCCCAGGACTGTGAGCTCCTCAAGGGAAAGCTCTGTTCTTGAAAAGGTAAGGTGACAGCTGCCAGGACAGAACCATGCTGAGTGGTCAGTATTTTTCTGGGTGCAGTCTTTGGATGACCTGCAGCAGAACCAACTGGGGTGATTGTTAAAAATTCAGTCCTGGTTGTGAGACAGCTCCTGTTTTCTTTGGACAAGAGTCAAAACTTTGCTCTGGAAAACCAAGCATAAACTTTCCAGATGCAGCGCATAACCCCAGCAATAGACTGCTAGAAACGGGAATGCAGCCATTGCCCAGGGACAACCTTTGGAAGGAGACAAAAGGGACCAAGATTGATTGAGCACCTGTGTGTTATCTCATTTAATTTCCACAGAAACTTGGTGAGGGTGTGAGTGCAGCCTCCTGGGAATTTTTTTTTAAAATATGCTTATTTTGTTTGGCTATGCCAGATCTTAGTTGCTTAGTTGTGGCACGTGGGATCTAGTTCCCCAACCAGGGATTGAACCTGCATTGGGAGCATGGAATCTTAGCCAGTTGACCACGAGGGAAGTTCTCCTCCTGGGAATTTTTGGTTTGTTGGCTTTCTGCTCTATTCTTCTGCCACTGCCTGTGTGAACTTAACCACTCAGAACAATCCTTTCCTTACCACCCTGCCAGTCTAGTTCCCGGGGTGAGGAGCAGTCTCTTACAGTAGCTGCGAAGGGCTGGCCTTATGACTCTTCGGGTCTTGTCACCTCCCCAGGGCTGGGCTCCCTCCCAGTCTCCTCTGCTGACTTCACTGCTTGATCCATTGGAAAGAGATGAAGACATGGGGTGCCTGGGAGACTCCTCGAACTTAGCTTAAAGGGGTGGTGGGCCAGATTGCCCTTCACACTGACTCCAAAGAGGTGGGGAATTAGAATCATCTGCACATTCCAGGAGAGGTTCTCCAGGAGCACCTTCTAAATGCACAGGTGGAGGAGATTCCGTTTAAGAAGCTTGTGGTTAGGGCTTCAGTTCAGTTCAGTTNTAGCTTAAAGGGGTGGTGGGCCAGATTGCCCTTCACACTGACTCCAAAGAGGTGGGGAATTAGAATCATCTGCACATTCCAGGAGAGGTTCTCCAGGAGCACCTTCTAAATGCACAGGTGGAGGAGATTCCGTTTAAGAAGCTTGTGGTTAGGGCTTCAGTTCAGTTCAGTTCAGTCACTCAGCCATGTCCAACTCTTTGTGTCTCCATGGACTGCAGCACGCCAGGCTTCTGTGTCCATCACCAACTCCCGGAGCTTACTCAAGTTCATGTCCATTGAATCGGTGATGCCATCCAACCATCTAATCCTCTGTCGTCCCCTTTTCCTTGCTCCTTCAATCATTCCCAGCATCAGGGTCTTTTCCAATGAGTCAGTTCTTTGCATCAGGTGGCCAAAGTATTGGAGTTTCAGCTTCAGCATCAGTCCTTCCAATGAATACTCAGGACTGATTTCCTTTAGGATGGACTGGTTGGATCTCCTTCCTGTCCAAGGGACTCTCAAGAGTCTTTTCCAACACCACAGTTCAAAAGCATCAATTTCAACGCTCAGCTTTTTTTATGGTTCAACTCTCACATCCATCCATGACTACTGGAAAAACCATAGCTTTGACTAGACCCACCTTTGTTGGCAAAGTAATATCTCTGCTTTTGAATATGCTATCTAGGTTGGTCAGAACTTTTCTTCCAAGGAGCAAGCTCAGCTGGTAAAGAATCCGCCTACAATGCAGGAGACCCTGGTTCAATCCCTGGGTTGGGAAGATCCCCTGGAAAAGGGAAAGGAGAATTCCTTGGAGAATTCCAAGGAATGGCAAAGAGTCAGACATGACTGAGCAGTTAGGGCATTCTCTCCAGAAGAGTCAATCCAATCAGGCTTGTTGATCTAATTATTGTGTGTACCTGCTAAGTCACTTCTGTTGTGTCTGAATCTGTGTGACCCCATGGACTGTAGCCCACCAGGCTCCTGTGTCCATGGGATTCTCCAGGCAAGCATACTGGAGTGGGTTGCCCTGCCCTCCTTCAGGGGATCTTCCCAACCCAGGATTCGACACCACCTCTGTATTGGCAGGCAGGGTTGTTGTTGTTGTTGTTGTTTTTAAACATCTAATTATTGATATTCGGGATAGACAGGGAAGAGAGATATGGTAAGAGTGCACCTAAGTCAGAGGAAGACAAGTATCATGATACTGCTTATATGTAGAATCTTCAAAAAATAGGTACAAATGAATTTATCTGCAAAACAGAAATAGTTACAGATGTAGAAAACAAACTTACAGTTACCAAGGGGTAAGAGTGGGGAGACTGGGATTGACATGTACACACTGCTATGTATAAAATAGATAACTAATAAGGACCACATAGCACAGGGAACTCTACTCAGTTCTCTGTAATGGTCTATATGGGAAAAGAATCTAAGAAAGAGTGAATATATGTATAACTGGTTCACGTTGCTGAAAACTTGAAACTAATACGACAGTGTAAATCAACTATACTCCAATAAAAAAGAAACAATTATATATTAAAAAAGTGAACCTGAATCTAGTTGAGTCTAATGCCTATACTTAGGACAAATGACCCAGTTTCTTCAACAGATACAGGAACGAGAAAAGCGAGGTGACTTGTAAACGGAAAGCGCCTTGAGAGACGTGTCAGCCATGAATGATGTGTGGATGCTGTTTGGATCCTGACGCAAGTGAACAACTGTAAAAGCCATTTTTAGGGGATTTGGGAAAATGAACAGATTGGGTATGGGATTTTAAGAAATTATTATTAATGTTGTTGGGTTTGATCATAATTTTGTGGTCGTGTTAAAACTAATCTGTTAGAACTCAGGGGGTCCCCTGGTGGCTCAGATGGTAAGCAATGCAGGAGACCCAGGTTCTGTCCCTGGGTCGGAAAGATCCCCTGGAGAAAGGAACGGCAACCCACTCCAGTATTCTTGCCTGGGAAATCCCATGGATGGAGCAGCCTGGCGGGCTATAGTCTGTGGGGTCACAGAATTGGACACGATGGAGTGATTAACATTTTCACTTTTTTTTTTAAACTTTTAGAACTTAGAGAATGAACTTATGGTTGCCAGTGGGGTATGGTGGGAGAGAGGGATAGACTGGAAGCTTGGGATTGACATGTACATGGTGTTATATTTAAAACAGGTAATCAACAAGGACCTACTGTAGAAAGAAATGTCTTTTAGCAAGAAGGAAAAAACAAAATCTGTTAGAGTTATGTATTGGCTTGACTAAAAAGTTCAAACGGGTTTTTCCATAACATCTTACAGAAAAACCCAAATGAAAATTTTGGCCAGTCCAGTATTAGCGTATTTACAGATCTGATGACATTGTATTTAAAATTTTCTTTAAAATATATATTTAAAAAAAATCAAGGTAGAGGGAAGGTAGATGAATCAGTACTGATGTAATGTTGATAACTGCCGGATTAAGCCGCTTGTTGCCTGGCTGCTGCTGCTGCTGCTGCTGCTGCTGCTAAGTCACTTCAGTCGTGTCCAACTCTGTGCGACCCCATAGATGGCAGCCCACCAGGCTCCCCCGTCCCTGGGATTCTCCAGGCAAGAACACTGGGGGCTCCTATTATCATTCTTCCTACTATGTGAGCGTGAAATTTTTCCTAATGGAAATTTAGAATAGAGAAGAAAGCCACCAAACAAAAAAGTCCCAGGAAGCTGCCCTCAGTGCCCTCATTGAGTTTACGCAGAAATTAAACGAGATAACACACAGGTGCTCAATCAGTCTTGGTTCCTTTCGTCTCCTTCCAAAGGCTGTCCTTAGGCAATGGCTGCATTCTGGTTTCTAGCAGTCTATTACTGGGGTCATGAACTGCCTCTGGGTAATTCATGCCTGGTTTTCCAGAGCAAAGTCCTGACTCCCATCCAAAGAAGACATGAGCTGTCTTGGAATTTCTATCTGAATTGTTGATCGTTGCTCATGATGGGGTGGGACCGACAAGAGGGTCAGGATGGTGCCCATCCACTCCTCCCCCCACACACACCCAGAAGTTCTCTGGATTTTGGGACTGGCCCAAGGTCTTCACCAGCAAGGAGCATTGTAGAAGTGTACACCCAGAGCTGGGAAGGGCAGGGCAGAGGAAGAGTGTCTTTAATCATTCATTCATCTCTCTCAGGGCTCTGAGCGTTATCAGCTGGCAGTGCCTGGCACATAATGGGAGCTCAAAAATGTTAGTTCTCCTCTCTTCACACTTTATCAGCGAGCGCAGACTGCTAACTGGTTGACACTGATCCAAGAATAAGAACGAGATAAAGAATAGGTGTTTGGAAAGCCGGGAAACACATTGAGAACACAAGGGAAGGAATGCCTGGGCAGAGGAAATGGAGCTGGACGGGAAGGAGGGCCAAACAAGAGGGGAGGGGACAGGGAGGAATGAGCAGCTTCATAGCGTCGGCCAGGCCATCCCCTGGATCACCCTCTGACAGGCAGGCCGAGTCCGGGTCCCTGACCAATGCAACGACATGAAAAGCTTTCAAAGAGGTGGTCTGCAGCAGACACAGCCTCTGAGGAAATGGGTGTTTAAAGGCTGCTCTCAGCCTGAAGCATTGCCAAGGACAAAGAAATCACTAAGGATTCCCAAATTTAAGAATCAGAATCTCCAGGGAAAGGGCCTGGGAATCCACATTTATAGTAAGAACCCCCAGTTGATTCTTATGATCAGGCAAGTTAGGGAAACTGCAGATTAAGACGGTGTTCCTTGAACGCTTCCCTCAGAAGCCTTTGGGGAATTTATGAGACCATGTGCAAATTCTCATGTGCAAATTCCTGACCCCAGAACCAGAGAATCAGAATAGCAAGAGGTCAGGGGCCTGCAGCCTGGAATCGGAATTCATAAAGAAGTTTCTAAATGATTCTGGTGTGCCCTACAGTGGGAGAGNGGCTCCTATTATCATTCTTCCTACTATGTGAGCGTGAAATTTTTCCTAATGGAAATTTAGAATAGAGAAGAAAGCCACCAAACAAAAAAGTCCCAGGAAGCTGCCCTCAGTGCCCTCATTGAGTTTACGCAGAAATTAAACGAGATAACACACAGGTGCTCAATCAGTCTTGGTTCCTTTCGTCTCCTTCCAAAGGCTGTCCTTAGGCAATGGCTGCATTCTGGTTTCTAGCAGTCTATTACTGGGGTCATGAACTGCCTCTGGGTAATTCATGCCTGGTTTTCCAGAGCAAAGTCCTGACTCCCATCCAAAGAAGACATGAGCTGTCTTGGAATTTCTATCTGAATTGTTGATCGTTGCTCATGATGGGGTGGGACCGACAAGAGGGTCAGGATGGTGCCCATCCACTCCTCCCCCCACACACACCCAGAAGTTCTCTGGATTTTGGGACTGGCCCAAGGTCTTCACCAGCAAGGAGCATTGTAGAAGTGTACACCCAGAGCTGGGAAGGGCAGGGCAGAGGAAGAGTGTCTTTAATCATTCATTCATCTCTCTCAGGGCTCTGAGCGTTATCAGCTGGCAGTGCCTGGCACATAATGGGAGCTCAAAAATGTTAGTTCTCCTCTCTTCACACTTTATCAGCGAGCGCAGACTGCTAACTGGTTGACACTGATCCAAGAATAAGAACGAGATAAAGAATAGGTGTTTGGAAAGCCGGGAAACACATTGAGAACACAAGGGAAGGAATGCCTGGGCAGAGGAAATGGAGCTGGACGGGAAGGAGGGCCAAACAAGAGGGGAGGGGACAGGGAGGAATGAGCAGCTTCATAGCGTCGGCCAGGCCATCCCCTGGATCACCCTCTGACAGGCAGGCCGAGTCCGGGTCCCTGACCAATGCAACGACATGAAAAGCTTTCAAAGAGGTGGTCTGCAGCAGACACAGCCTCTGAGGAAATGGGTGTTTAAAGGCTGCTCTCAGCCTGAAGCATTGCCAAGGACAAAGAAATCACTAAGGATTCCCAAATTTAAGAATCAGAATCTCCAGGGAAAGGGCCTGGGAATCCACATTTATAGTAAGAACCCCCAGTTGATTCTTATGATCAGGCAAGTTAGGGAAACTGCAGATTAAGACGGTGTTCCTTGAACGCTTCCCTCAGAAGCCTTTGGGGAATTTATGAGACCATGTGCAAATTCTCATGTGCAAATTCCTGACCCCAGAACCAGAGAATCAGAATAGCAAGAGGTCAGGGGCCTGCAGCCTGGAATCGGAATTCATAAAGAAGTTTCTAAATGATTCTGGTGTGCCCTACAGTGGGAGAGCCATGGACACAGCAGGATGGCCAAGAGTACGTGCTTGGGAATCGACACTCCTGGTTTGAAGCCTTATTTCCCCATTCAGCAACTGTGGGCCCTTAGTAGGGACCTTACTAGGTTACTTACTGTTTCTCTACACCTCAGTTTACCTATCCGTAAAATGGGTATAATAATAATAACATATATGTATCATATAGTATGTGGAGAATACGTGACATAGACCTTAGAATATTAACATCCTGATTCTAACCCATTATAACCTAAAATAGAATCAAATCAAATCCTCTGTCCCTCTTCCCTCTGGATTCCTACTGATTTTCTTGGTCCTTCTGCTACATCCTTCAGAATAGTCCGCCTTGTGACAGGGTGACTTCTGTACACATCTGTCTTTCCCACTCGACTCTGGACTTCCAGAGGGCAGAGACTGTGTCTTTTTAATATTTTTATTATTTACATTTTTAAAAACTTATATTTATTTATTTAATTGGCCACGCCATGTGGCATGTGGGATCCTGGTTCCCCGACCAGGGATCGAACCTGTGCCCCTGTTAACCACTAGACTGCCAGGGAAGTCTCCTTGGCAGTGTCTTTTTTAAATGTTCAAACACATACGTCATGTTCTGTTAGACTCAGAAGAGGTCACCTACTCCAGCCTCTCGTCTGATAGATGAGGAGACAGGGTGAGCGGTTCGCTCAGGTCCCATGGCCGGGTGGTTGAGCTTTAGTTGAGCCCCTGCAATGCCACCTACTAGCTATGCCATATGAGCCTCAAACGCATCTTTAAAATGGGCATAATGATGTACACTTGCCTACTTAGCAAGCAAGCGACTTACAAGTAAATACTGATGAGGAACTCTTGCAGCCTGAGGAGTCTTGTTGTCACTCCTACACAGAAGATGCTAGAGTAATTACAGGGCCTGTTATTCACCTGTGAGGTCAATGGAAGGGTGACTCAGTCATGTCTTCCCACAGCATGGCCTTTGAAGCCTGCATCAGTCAGGCCAGAGCCTACCACTTTCAGCTTTAATCCCCATTTAGCCTTTTCCTCCAGCCTCTAAAATCCATTCCTTTATCTTCTTAGTCATGGCCTAAACTTCCTCCTGACTCCATTCAATTAGACCATGAACCCAGTGATCTGACTCATCTCCCTGCTCCAGTGGATCAGGTGTTGACCACAGTTCCCACCCTCTTAGGTTCTCAGCTTGACAAGAATCTCTGGAAACCAGGAAACTCAACTATGGAATCCTCCAAGCTCTTCCTTAGGGCTTCTTTTCCTGACAGCCAAGCAATCCCCTGTCCCCTCATGGCCTTACCATCATGGTTGGCATTTCCTAATGTCCACGGCTCATCTGAGTCAAAGTGAGTGTCTCCACCAATCCCTGGACCAGGGAAATAGGCATGAGCCAGGAATCCCCCTTCTCCATCAAATGGGGAGCTGTCGCCATGGAAACCAGAGGCAAAGAAGATCATGATGTCTGCCTCCTTCCGGTCACTTTTGATCTCGTGGTATGGCACCTCTTCAAAGGTCAGCGGGGTCACCTTCTGCCACACATCGAAAGCCTGGCGAATAGCTTTCCGAGTGTCTAGCTCACCCACCTTTGGGGTGTAGTTGTGAATGCTGGTGAGAGAGGGGAGAAACCACAGGGAGGAACAGACAGGGAATTAGAGACTAGCAGAGCTAAAAGGAACATGAGAAGCTGTGTGGGCCTAGAATTTTGCTGAGGTAGCCCAGGGAGGCTCTGGGTCCTCACCCTGCCTTTTACTCGGTGTTTTTGTATTTGATCTCAGAAAAAGGTAATGTTGAATTTGTAGAAAAAAATCAAGCTGGTGCATGGCATTTCCTAATTTTTAAGTTTTCCTCCTAATACATAAAATAGATACATTTATAAATGTTATAAAAACTCTTACAGTGTAGAGAGTTTAGTGGAACATCCCTTGCTTTGAAAGGGGTTGGGGGAAGGAGAGGGTGGGACAAATTGAGAGAAGCATTGATGTACATACACTGCCGTAGCTAGTGGGAAGCCTCTAGATAGCACAGGCAGCTCAGTTCCGTGCTCCGGGTTGACCTAGAGGGGTGTGATGAGGGAGGCTCAAGAGGGAGGGGATATATGTGTGTGTGCTCAAGCTGTTTCAGCTGTATCTGACTCTTTGTGACCCTATGGTCTGTAGCCTACCAGGCTCCTCTGTCCATGGGATTCCCCAAGCAAGAATACTGGAGTGGGTTGTCATGCTTTCTTCCAGGGGATCTTCCCGACACGGGGATTGAAACTGTTTCTGTCTACGTCTCCTGCATTGCAGGCGATTCTTTACCCAATAAGCCACCTGGGAAGCCCAGATATGTATACATAGAGCTGATTCACGTTGTTGTACAGCAGAAACCAACACAACGTTGTAAAGCAATTATACTGCAATTAAAATGTTTTTTTAAGTCTTTGGCCCCAACTACTACTATTTGTTGCCCTAGAAGCTAGTACAGGGTGGCATCTGACTGAGTCAGTTATGTAAGATTACTGTATCCAAATTGCATGGTTCTCCGAGATGGAGCATCACCACTTCTGGCTGCTCTGTCCCATGAACACCTGGGGCAAGGACTAGTCATTCATTCTGCAGATAAGGAAACTGAAGCCCAGCGAGGTTGCAGGGTATAAGTTAAGGTCAGAGTTCAGTTAGGAGCCAGTTCTTTCGCTCCATCTACTCTACCTCTTCTGGAGGACTCCAAGAGTCCATCCAGGTTTCTAACCCAGATTCTTCTTAAGTTTCCTTCTCTTGTCAGATTTCTGAAAAGATTCTGTTCTGGCCTCTACAGCTTGTGAACAGGAGAGCCCTTAGTAAGTTAGTAAGTGTTAGTCACCCAGTCATGTCTGACTCTTTGCGATGCTATGGACTGTAGCCCTCTAGGCTCCTCTGTCCATGGAATTCTCCAGGAAAGGGTACTGGAGTGGGTAGCCATTCCCTTCTCCAGGGGATCCTCCTGACCCAGGGATCGAACCTGGGTCTCCTGCAGTGCCGGCAGATTCTTTACTGTCTGAGCCACTAGAGAAGCCCCAGGAGAGCCCTTAGCTCAACTCGGAAGATCTCTGTCTTAGATCCTACTACTGAACCAGGGGATTCACCTGAGATGGAATCAGAGACTTGAGAGGTGCCAACCAGGGCCCAGCCAAGCCTGTACTATGCCTGGCCCTGGACCCACCCCATCTGAATCCAGATGTCTGCATCTCCTGTGATCGAGTCCAGCATTCCTGCCTGTGGTCACTGGTCTGACTGCTCCTGCTTTGCCTGTGGTTTCCCCAGACAGTCAAGGGATAACACTGTTGCAGTTCAGCCTCCAGCTCTTTACAGTCCTTAAGAAACAACTGGAACTCTGTCCTGGGAATCTCGGCTGAAGTCCATCAATCAGGCCAAGTGGGGAAGGGATCCAGATGAGAGGGTGTGGGGTTTGGCAAGCGGTGGTAGGGAGGATGAGTTCAGCCATGGTTCTTTAGCCCAGGTGAAAGTTATCAGACGAGTCATACCCCACTTTCCGTAACTGAAAATGCTAGGACTCTAAACAGAACATAATTCATGAGCCTCTAAAGGATCAAACAAACTTGAAGTTGGAGACCCAGCAATCACTGGATGCTACAAGGACAGAGTCATAGGCTCTTGGAGCCAGGCCCTGATCACAGACCCACCTACAGTGTGAACCTCAGAAACTCAGGCTGGGAAATGACTGCGTGAGGGTGGAGCTGAAGCCAGGGGGGAGGAGGGGGCGGCAAGGCACCTGTAAGTGATGTGTTTCTGCCTCCATTTCTGTCCCGTCAGGGCATAGCGCTTGTGTCTCCGCCTTCGGCTCAAGTGCGGGTGATCTGGGACACCACACCGGGGTTTCTTCATCCACCTGGGCAGAGAGAGGGCACACATCCACATAGACAGTGTGGTCACCGGACACTCTAGGAAGGCACTGCAGCATCCCTGGTCCCAAGCTGAATGGCAGCGTGCACATTCAACCGAAACTCCGGGCCCCTGGCTCTGATGGGGTCCCCAACAGGAACACCATCGATTGTCCGTCTGTTCATTCATCCCTAACTGACTATGAAGAAGCACTGATGTGTGATAGAGTCAGAAGACACGGGCTTGCTAGTTCCAACTCTGCCACTAATCTCACGAGTCCAGGCCAGTGACTGAATCAATGTGAGCCTCAGTTTCCTCACTGGCAATGCGAGAATTACAGTTCTCCCTGGTCTTAGCTTGTGCAGAACCTTCAAGGAGGAAGTGCCTGTGGACATGCTCTGTATGTGAAATCAGATCACATCACTCTTTGCTTTAAAACTCCCAATCATCTGGAATAAAATCCAAATTCCTCACCTTGGGACTTCCCAGGTGGTCCAGGGGTTAAGGATCCACACTCCAGGTTTGGTTCCTGGTCTGGGAACTAGATCCCATATACTATAAAAGTTCACATGTAGCAAGTAAAGATCCTGCATGCCTGAGTGCCACAGCTAAGACTCAGAGCAGTCAAGCAATTACATATTGAAAAACAACCAGAACAAACTCCTCGCCTTGGCCCACGGCCTCCACATGATCTGTGATCACGCCCTCTACCAGGCACCTGTATCCCCTTCCTCGCATCCACCCTGCTCCAGCTCCAGTGGCTTCCCTGCTGTGCCTTGAACATCCTAAGGTCGTTCCAGCTCAGGGTGTTTGCATTTGCTGTGTCCTTTGCTTGCCATGCTCTTCTTCACACGGTTTGTTCCCTTACTTTATGAAGGTCTCCGCTCAAACGTCAACCCTTCCAAGAGGGCTTCCCTGCCACCTCATCTAAGATAATAGCCTCCCCCCACTATCCCACCTCTAACTGTTTATCCTGCTTGATTTTGCTTCATGGCCTTTACCACTGCCTGAAGTGACATCTTATATTAGCTTGTGGTTTATCCTTTGTCTCTCTTACCTGATTCTAAGGTCCATGAGGGCGGGAACCTTGCCTGTATTCCCAGTGCCATCACAGTGCCTGACTTAGGAGGTGTTCAAGGGTGATGGTTGAATGAATGAATGAGAACTAGCCCATGGCAAAAAGGCACAGCTTGGAAAACAGTAAATTTTATATCGCTCCAGATGTTCAAAAAGTGGCTGAACAACTGTAGCGCTTAGAGTGTAATTATCCACAGCACTTAACTATGTTGTACTGTGATTTGAAATCTATTAGTTTATTGCCTCAAATAAATAGTAAATTTTCTGAGGACAGGAATTAGTCATATTCGTCATCCTGTCCTTAGAAGCTAGCCTTGTGCTAGGAGCTAAGTAAATCCTGATGACTATTTGCTATCAGTTAAGTTGCATTAGGGAACAGTGAGCCTGGGACTTCTTTGGAGACGTGAACTAGGGGCCCGGGTAGGAGATTTAAAAGATCATGGCTGATTGGAAGGGTTACCCCTTGCGTCTCCTGTCCCTTTGTCGCCCTAATGACCAGCTCACTGAACTAGAGATTGAGATCGCTGCGGGGGGAAAACTGTCCGACCTCATTTCCAGTGGTTGAAAGCAGTTGCCTTTGGCAATAGAGAGGAAAGGAGACAGAAGCTATTTTAACCAAATATTAAAAGCCCCTTGAGGGACTTAACCAGGTCCCACTCATTTTGTATCTACCTCACCCAGAACATCCACACTCAGAAATTAATAATGAAAGACTAAATAGGGACAGTAACAGGCATTGATATAAATATGTATAATTTTCAGTGTTCATTCTCCTTTTCAAAACAATTACTTTGAGGGACTCCCTGGTGGTCCTGTGGCTAAGTCTCTGGGCTCCCCGTGCAGGTGGCCTGGTTTTGTTCCCCGGTTAGGGAACTAAATCCCACATGCTGCAACTAAGGATTTCCCCATACCCCAACTGAAGATCCTTCGTGTTGCAACCAAGACCCTCACACCAAATAAGTAAATATTAAATTAAAATAAAAACCAAATTTGGTTCTCAAAGCAACTCTGTGAAGTAATCAGAAATGACTGACCCCGATGTCACAGACAAGGGAAAAGACACAGATAACACCAGTAACTTGCAAAACACAACAAAGGGTGAGGCAGGACTGGGACTCTGTTGAATGAATAAATGAACTGAACAAACAAAAGTTGGGGTTTTTCTTTTCTTTTCCCCTCTGCTTAGCACTAGGTTGGGTTAGAGGAGCTATGTTTGTTGAACGAATGAAGGAGTGAATAATGTGTGACATTTCCCAAGGCAGACACTCAAAAATAATCCTCTGAGGGGCTGATCTAGCTTCCTTTCACTGACAGTCCCTGCGAAGAGACCCAGGAGGCACCTTTGCTATAGCAAGGTGGAGCTAGACCTGGAAGAGCCCCGGGGGGGGGGGGGGGGGGGGGGGGGGNATGTGTGACATTTCCCAAGGCAGACACTCAAAAATAATCCTCTGAGGGGCTGATCTAGCTTCCTTTCACTGACAGTCCCTGCGAAGAGACCCAGGAGGCACCTTTGCTATAGCAAGGTGGAGCTAGACCTGGAAGAGCCCGGGGGGGGGGGGGCAGGGAGGCAGCGACACCCGAGGTCACAGAACTGGAGCTGAAACGCAGGTCTCCAAGTTCTCCCCGCAAACACGCTCCCCACTCAGGTCTGGGATTAAGTGTGAGCACCTTCTCCCATCCCGTGCCTCCAAAACAATGCCCCCCAACCCCACCCTCCTTCCTACAAAGAGGGGGCGCAGAGCAGAGCGGCAAGTGGGAAACCCAGCCCCCTCCCTCCACCTCCTCCTCTTGTTGCCACCTGCCACTCCCTGAACCCGGTCCAGCGGGCCTGGGGCTTCTGGAACAGAGAGAAATCCAGGGCCAGGTGGTGCCTCAGCAGAGCCACCAGTGCTGCAGCCACGGGAGGCGCTGCCACGGGGCCTGCGCAAAGCCCTCAAAATAACCTCGGCTTGGAAAGGCAGCCGGGCTCCCCACTTACTCACAGCATCACAGGAGCTGGCAAGCGTATTGTCTCAGGGGTTTACAACCTCACAGTCAGAGGATCTGAGGCACAGGAAATGTTCGTACGGGACTATGGGATCATAAAACCCCAGACTCACCAAATTTTATTTGAAAGCTTGAGGCTTAGAATAATGGAATCTGGAATCTGAGAGTCAAAATCCAACATTTCCGCTCCATCCCCTCCCCTCCCTCCCCCAACCCCTTCAGTAAATGAGCAAGCTGAGACCTAGAGAGATGATTACCTCAAGGAGTGACTCACCCAAGGGTTGGATTGATCCTGGATCCACCACTGGCTGGATTTCCTGTTCTCTGCCAGCCACCTACTTGCCTGCATCCTCCCCAAGCCCTGCTCTCTCCTTCCACCTGAGTTCGGGTACCCCCA
>SJYA01002112.1:1658304-1673275 GCA_006410615.1 Neotragus moschatus | reverse complement strand
AAAAAAAAAAAAAAAAGACCACCTGTAACCAAACCCTTTACTGTGCTGATAAGGAAACTGAAGCCCAGAAAGGTCAAGAGTCTTTTCCAAGGTCACACAGCAAGTTTACGGCAGAACACATCCCCAGGTCACGTACGAGAGGGCTCCTTGGGGTACTCCCTGCCAGCTGACACTCAGGAGCGGAAGATGGGAAGGTAGAATGGGTAGGGTATACAGATGAGGCCATGACAAGTATGAACCCAAACATAACTCTGGAGAGTTCAAAGGCACAATGTCCTGTGCAACTCTTACTCGATTGTTGTCTGATCCAACACACCGGTGACGGGGATCCCGTAAAACTGCTGCATCGTGGCGACTGCTGACTGTAAGGCCTTCCCTGAGTGCAGCGCAGATGACCGTGAGTCATAGGGCAGCAGATAGCCGTAGGCCTTTAACCAGTTCTGAAAGACACACAAAAAGAAAAGAACGTATCATTCGGGGAAGGCTCATTTGCCCTTGAAACCAGGGACCATTTTACCCAAGGGACTGCAGGACTCATGTTCTGATTTCTGTCTCCTTCACTCCCTCCTGCAGACGCTGTCAAGTGAAGCTCAAAAAAACACAGCTCTTGTTGGCTTACTCTTCTGCTATCAAGCTTCCGTTGAATCTCTATTGGCTATGGAATAAAGACTAAAATGCCTTCTAGCCTAGCCTTTCCAGCACCCTGTCTCTACAATGTACTCAGTGGTTTCCACTGGCGCATGACTAGGCATGCAAGAGGCCCAGAGCAGTCCATTCTCTGAAGCAGAGTGACTTGATGAACACTGTGCTCCCTAGGCACCCACTGTACCTACAGACAGACTCTGCCAGAGGAGCCTTTTGTATTATCTGTAGATAATAGATTATCTCTAAATTATGAGATTATCTAAGTCTTCATTGCTAATCCCTCCAAAGAAGTAATCTATTATTAATAAATAGAAACAAAATAAACCAGTGTATTAATTTAAATATAACTACATAAATATGAGCATAGAGAAAAGTCTAGAAGGGCACACATAAAAAATAATAATATAGCTATGTAAGAGAATTCTTTGCTTTTAGGAAATATACACTGAAGTATTTCAGCTTACATAAGCGTGAAGTCTGCAACATTTTCTTTAACAGATTCAGGGAAAAAATTAGAGAGAGAGAGAGGAGAGATGGGGGAAAAAATGTGGTAGAATGTTAAGAGATGGGGAATCTGGGTGAAAGGTATTTAGGAATTCTTTGTCCCATTCTTGAAAACTTTTTTGAAAGCCTGAAATAATGTCAAAAAAATTTTTAATAAAAAAGGAATGAATGTGATTAGCCTTTGTTATAATATAATGGGGGACTTCTTTTTTCTGTGCTTATCTAAGTGTTATGCATGGAGTCATTAAGAAAAAAAGGAGATAAACTTTAAAAGGGCAAGAGAATCTGAAAGTAGCTTGGATGAAGAAATTCAGACAATGAATCTGAAGGTCGGAAAAGTAAAGAGTATTTTCATTGACCAGCTAGAAATCAGAAGACTGGGAAATATCTGTGGCATTAATTGGAAAATGAAGAAAACATCCATGTATCTATGGAACCCACAAACATGTCCTGTAGAGACTGGACGTACACGCTGGTCTCTAAGTCACATGGAAACTGCCACCCATCCTCAGAATATTATCTTGAACACTGAGTGAGCAAATGAAGAAAAAAGACCTTAGGAAGCTGTATTAATGCTCTTCCCATCTACAGTTTTGTTTCTTTTTAAAAAATATTATTTATTTATTTGGCTGCACCAGTTCTGAGTTGTGGCATGCGGGATCTTCCATCTTCATTGTGGCATATGGAATCTTTCTTTTTTTTTTTAGCTGCAGCATGTGAACTCTAAGTTGCAACATGTGGAGTCTATTCTTCCATCAGGAGTTGAACCTGGGCCCCCTGCATTCCCCACTGCATTGCGAGTGTTGAGTCTTAGCCACTGCACCACCAGGGAAGCCCTCATAATTTTGTTTCTTTGTTTCTATATGAACATCTTACGGTGGCTGTGTCTGTTATGACAAGTCAAATCAAACCATTTTGGGAAGGAGGCAGACCAGAAACTATAAATAAGTTATTATTTATTTCACCAAGGAGGCTGTCACATCTTTACTGCCTTGTGATGAAATCCATCTGACTGATTAACAAAATAGTCAGAATAACAAAGTCTTAAAACATCCCCAAGAGAGCAACAACCTTACTCTTTCATCAGATCTACAACCTGTTTTCATTCTAAATTTTGGCGCAGGGTTTCAATACTTCTTGTGCTTCCCCCAGTGCTGAATCTCTGTCGTGCCTTTGTACGTTTTCCTCCTGTATGCCTGGCATACTTCTTAGTTTGGCAAAAATCTTTCATTATTTTAAGGTTAAGCCTATAAATTACTCCCTCTGGAAGACTTACCTCACTCCCTAGTCCGGTACTTTCCTCCTCTTCTGTGTTCCCTAAATCCCCTCTTATAGACAGCATAGTTCTTGTAATATTGCTGCTGCTAAGTCACTTCAGTTGTGTCCAACTCTGTGCCACCCCATGGACTGTCCATGGAGTTCTCCAGGCCAGAATACTGGAGTGGGTAGCCATTCCCTTCTCCAGGGGATCTTCCCAATCCAGGGATCAAACCCAGGTCTCCTACATTGCAGGCAGATTCTTTACCAGCTACAAGCTTCAGTTGTGTTCGACTCTGTGCGACCCCATGGACTGTCCATGGAATTCTCCAGGCCAGAATACTGGAGTGGGTAGCCTATCCCTTTTCCAGGGGATCTTCCCAACCCAGGAATCGAACCAGGGTCTCCTGCATTGCAAGCGGATACTTTACCAACTGAGCTATCAGGGAAGCCTTCTTGTACTATTGGGCTCCAATCATTACTGTATTTATCAGACTCTGAACTCCTCCAGGGAAGGGTCCATGTTTTACTCGTCTCTATATCCGGTGCCCAGGGATCCCCTGACACAGTAGTTGATCATTGTGTCCATTCAATGAACATTATTGGGCATGGACTACCTAGTAGGCACTGCACATGGCTCTGGGAATACAAAGATGAATAAGGAGCTCAACGACCAACAAATAAACTCGTCATGAAAGTACAGCACTAAAAATCATACGTGTAGAGAGTTCCACAGAAGAACAAAGTAGGGGGCATGTTATCCACACGGAGGGGTGGGGATGGGGAGCAAGGGGAACTCAGGGGAGGCTTCCAGGTGGTGGTGGCATCTCAATCTTTTTAAAATTAATTAACTTTTGGCTGTGCTGGGACTTTGTTGCTGTGCATGGGCTTTCTCTGGCTGCAGCGAGCAGGCGCTACTCTCTAGTTGTCGTGTGAAGGCTTATTGTGGTGGCTTCTCTTGTTGCAGAGCACGGGCTCTAGAGCACGTGGGCTTCAGTAGTTGTGACACATGAACTTAGTCACTCCGAGGCATGTGGAATCTTCCCGGACCAGGGATTGAACCTATGTCCCCTACATTGACAGGTGAATTCTTAACCACTGGACCACCAGGGAAGTCCTGAGCTGGGTCTTGAAGGATATGTGCAGTTATCTGGAGGTGCTGGAGAGCACGGCACATTCTGAGCAGTATTTAAAATGGTGGGAACTTGGGGAAGAGGAGTATGGTGATGAGTGGAGAGGATTGGAAAGGAGGGAAGTGGAGAGAGATGATACACTATTAATTATCTGTTCACAAAGTAGACAAATCACAGAGAATCACTTGTGACTTGACCGTGGTCTCAGATTAGCCAAAAAGCTCAGAACACCTGGAAATGGACATGACAGGGCAACTGACAAGTTACCTGTCCATTCATCAAGCTCCAGCTTCTATTCCCAGGTCAGTTATGTCATCAAAGTATTAAATCCCTGTACCGTATTCCTCAGCCCCTTCCAGCTAGAATGCCACATTATGTTCTTTCTAGAAACTTCACTGAAGAATTGTTGGATGGAATGAACAGGGCGCTATCATGGGAAAGAGGCACAAAGTTTTGAGGTTGAATCCCAGTTTGTCACTTGCCAGCTGTGTGACTTTGGGCAAATTGAGCATCAGCTTCCTTATTTGTGGGCTTCCCTGATGACTCAAATGGTAAAGAATCTGCCTGCAATGCAGGAGACCTGGGTTTGATCCCTGAGTCAGAAAGATCCCCTGGAGAAGGACATGGCTACCCATTCCAGTCTTTTCTGGAAAATTCCTGGAGGAGCCTGGTGGACTACAGTCCATGGGATCACAAAGAGTTGGACACGACTGAGCAACGAACACTTTCCTTATCTGTAAAATGTAAACAATGACCCTCCTCTACAAGATTGCTGTTAAGCTGAAATGATCGAATGTACCTGACATAATCACTCAAAAGTGACTTGTTTATTATCCCCTTGGACGGTGTCTCTGTTACCTTTCATAAAATCAAAGTGGGAAAGATGGTCTCTGGCTCCCTCTCTGCCTTTTGAAATCTGGTTATCCTGCCCTCCCCCTGGACCGAGAGCCACCTTGAGGGTGCTATGGGGGGCAGCGTGCCCACTTGCTCTCGGTGAGCTGTGGGGCTGACCACCTCTCACACAGCACTGAGAACACTGTGTGCAGAGAAATGACAGCTGACTGGAATCGTTCTCTTCAGCTTTACTGAGATCAAACCCAATCCCTCTCTATCAAGCTTTACCTTGAGGAATACGGCGTGTCTATAGGAGATTCTGAGTGCTTTCTGGTTTCAGCAAATGCATATTGGGTAACCCAGTGGTTCTCCTTTTTGGCCTTTCTGCTGGGAATCTTTTGGTCAAATTTATCGCATTTAAATGTGGAACACAGTGATGCTTGCAAGTTGCTGTTACTTTTTTCATTTTTCTGACCACTAAGTTGTGTTTCATCCTTAAAAATCTTACTTAAAAAGATTATTTCACTCTGTAAACTGCCTCAAACCCTTCCCAAAAGAGGTGTGGTACCAGTCTAAAATTCAATTCTTTCTTATTTGTGGACTCCATTAGTTAATTCTCTTACAATCCAATTAGGATGAATTACAGCATCTGGGAAATAGCTAGAGAACTATTTGAAAAAAACCACTAAGGGGAAGGTGTTTTTTTTTTTTAATTATTTATTTTTGGCTGTGTTGGGTCTTAGTTGCGATACTCAAGATCTTCCTTGGAGAACGTGGGCTCTGTGGTTTGCCACACGCAGACTTAGTTGCGTCACAACGTGTGGGATCTTAGTTCTCTGATGGGGATTCAACCTGTGTCCCACGGATCTTAGTTCTCTGATGGGGATTCAACCTGTGTCCCACGCATTAGAGGGAAGATTCTTAACCACTCTGGATCACCGGGGAAGTCCCAGTGGGGAACTTTGGACAGATGCTTCCAACAAACTGGTCAACAGAGTATTTTTTTTAGCACATGCCTTCAAGCTAGTATGAAATTGGACAATTTTCTCCCCTCCTGTCCTCATTACTATGATATTGTAGGAGACAGGGAACAGAGAATTTTTGGCATAAATTCTCTTCTAAAATTTGGGGGGATTGAAAGGAGCTCCTAATTGGTAAAGGGCAACCAGGTTTACCCAGCTCCTTTTTTGGATATTTAAGCAAAGTGTTAGTCTCTCAGTTGTGTCTGACTCTTTGCAACGCCATGGACTATAGTCCACCAGGCTCCTCTATCCATGGGATTCTCCAGGCAAGAATGCTGGAATGGGTAGCCATTCCCTTCTCCAGGGGATCTTCCAGACTCAGGGATTGAACGTGGGTCTCCCGCATTGCAGGCAGATTCTTTACCATCTGAACCACCAGGGAATTCAAGCAAGGAGCATCTCAAAGCCAACCAGGAGCTATTATGAAGGTCACAGAGTCTGGCTCAGCAGTGTCAGGAATTAGGATCTAAGTACTCAGACCTTGGCCAATGTCTAGGTCATGGACAAACATTGGAATGGATCTGCCTTCACTGGGTTCTGCTTCCTTCCCAGGTTCACTGGGGACAATTCTCAGCCTCAGGGGCAGACCCCTAAGAGCAGAAATGGGAGCAGAAGGAGCTGGCCAAATGACAGCTCTAAGTCAGGGTCATTGAGACTGGGCCTGGGGTGTGTGTTTGTGAGGGTGTGTGTGTGTGTGTGTATTACAAGGTGGAAGGCTAAAAACTATGCATTAGGGACCAGACAACTTCCGCTGTGTAACCCTGTCTCTACTATTCACCTGCTCTGTGACTCAGACAATCGTCTGACTTCTCTGAGCAGAAGTTCCTGATGTCGAAGCAAGTCTTCTACACTGCAGTCATCCCCAATCCAGAACACTCTGCCCATTCACACTTCCAGGCTATTCCTGCTGCCAACAGAACCCATTCTCTTTAGGCATACTAGCAAACTCATCCTTTAAAGTCCAGCTGAAATGTCACCTTCTTTGGAAAACCTTCCTCAACTCTCCCTGGCAGAGCTAGTGGGCAACCCCCTTCCCTCCTGCAGTGCTTACTTCTCTGCGGCTCTAAACACAACTTCCACAGTGGATCACACCTGTTGGTTGCTATGTTTTCCACACTAGATTGGTTCCCAAGGAGCAAAGACTGTCATATTTATTTTTATATCTGCTACAGTACTTAGCACAGTGCCTGACATAATAAATAATCAGAATGAGTGAATGAATGAACGAATTAACAGTTGGTCTAGGAGGTACTGTCTGTGTACCCACGAAGGGATTTCATCTAGGGAGGTTTAATGAGTAACACACACGAACGCACTAAGCANATTCTTTCTTATTTGTGGACTCCATTAGTTAATTCTCTTACAATCCAATTAGGATGAATTACAGCATCTGGGAAATAGCTAGAGAACTATTTGAAAAAAACCACTAAGGGGAAGGTGTTTTTTTTTTTTAATTATTTATTTTTGGCTGTGTTGGGTCTTAGTTGCGATACTCAAGATCTTCCTTGGAGAACGTGGGCTCTGTGGTTTGCCACACGCAGACTTAGTTGCGTCACAACGTGTGGGATCTTAGTTCTCTGATGGGGATTCAACCTGTGTCCCACGGATCTTAGTTCTCTGATGGGGATTCAACCTGTGTCCCACGCATTAGAGGGAAGATTCTTAACCACTCTGGATCACCGGGGAAGTCCCAGTGGGGAACTTTGGACAGATGCTTCCAACAAACTGGTCAACAGAGTATTTTTTTTAGCACATGCCTTCAAGCTAGTATGAAATTGGACAATTTTCTCCCCTCCTGTCCTCATTACTATGATATTGTAGGAGACAGGGAACAGAGAATTTTTGGCATAAATTCTCTTCTAAAATTTGGGGGGATTGAAAGGAGCTCCTAATTGGTAAAGGGCAACCAGGTTTACCCAGCTCCTTTTTTGGATATTTAAGCAAAGTGTTAGTCTCTCAGTTGTGTCTGACTCTTTGCAACGCCATGGACTATAGTCCACCAGGCTCCTCTATCCATGGGATTCTCCAGGCAAGAATGCTGGAATGGGTAGCCATTCCCTTCTCCAGGGGATCTTCCAGACTCAGGGATTGAACCTGGGTCTCCCGCATTGCAGGCAGATTCTTTACCATCTGAACCACCAGGGAATTCAAGCAAGGAGCATCTCAAAGCCAACCAGGAGCTATTATGAAGGTCACAGAGTCTGGCTCAGCAGTGTCAGGAATTAGGATCTAAGTACTCAGACCTTGGCCAATGTCTAGGTCATGGACAAACATTGGAATGGATCTGCCTTCACTGGGTTCTGCTTCCTTCCCAGGTTCACTGGGGACAATTCTCAGCCTCAGGGGCAGACCCCTAAGAGCAGAAATGGGAGCAGAAGGAGCTGGCCAAATGACAGCTCTAAGTCAGGGTCATTGAGACTGGGCCTGGGGTGTGTGTTTGTGAGGGTGTGTGTGTGTGTGTGTATTACAAGGTGGAAGGCTAAAAACTATGCATTAGGGACCAGACAACTTCCGCTGTGTAACCCTGTCTCTACTATTCACCTGCTCTGTGACTCAGACAATCGTCTGACTTCTCTGAGCAGAAGTTCCTGATGTCGAAGCAAGTCTTCTACACTGCAGTCATCCCCAATCCAGAACACTCTGCCCATTCACACTTCCAGGCTATTCCTGCTGCCAACAGAACCCATTCTCTTTAGGCATACTAGCAAACTCATCCTTTAAAGTCCAGCTGAAATGTCACCTTCTTTGGAAAACCTTCCTCAACTCTCCCTGGCAGAGCTAGTGGGCAACCCCCTTCCCTCCTGCAGTGCTTACTTCTCTGCGGCTCTAAACACAACTTCCACAGTGGATCACACCTGTTGGTTGCTATGTTTTCCACACTAGATTGGTTCCCAAGGAGCAAAGACTGTCATATTTATTTTTATATCTGCTACAGTACTTAGCACAGTGCCTGACATAATAAATAATCAGAATGAGTGAATGAATGAACGAATTAACAGTTGGTCTAGGAGGTACTGTCTGTGTACCCACGAAGGGATTTCATCTAGGGAGGTTTAATGAGTAACACACACGAACGCACTAAGCACAATCCATGGTGTCGATTCTGCGCTGAAAAAACTATTTGCTGCAATTCCATCTTTTGTGGTTTGACTTTGCTTGATGAGGCAACCGGCCCCATGGTCCCAATCAAAAAACGATAAAATTCACTAAAGGAAAGAAGCCCCATTCAGTGTTAAACAGAATGACCTAACTTTCATCTTTTTACACCTGGATCCATTAATCCACCACCAGCCACGTCAGAATTCTAAACTTTACAGCTCAGTTAACTAACTCTACGACGACGTCTGTCACCCTTCAAGCGCTGAAAGAGGTGTCAACCCACAGGAAAGTGAGAAAGATCTCAGAGTGCGAACAGAGACCAAAATAGCTGGGCTGAGCCGGAGATGCAGTGATCACAGGCAACACCGCGTGATTGGTCCGCTGGCCAGCAGGCGGGATTTTGGTTCGGGCGAAGCCTAAGCTGAGAAGCGGAAGCTGAGACGTCGAGCGGTAGTGGCAGGCAAAGGAGAGAGTGGAGAATAACAAGGAGAAAAAAAAGTGGCCTGAGTGGGAAGGGAGCGGCAGACAGCAGAGGCGGTGGTGAGATCAGAAGTGTCAAAGGAGGTGGCCAGAAGCAGATCAACTGGAGTGCTGCCGTTTGCTCTTGGCAAACAGAGATGGCCATGGGGGAGGAGAGAGATGGAGGGGCCAAGCTAGGGTGTCTCCTGGGGGTGTTCAGGAGCCTCACACCTGGTTGGGCAAACCAGACTGTAGCAGCCTGGAACAGGGGGATGATTAAGATCCGGTGTTTGGTCAGGAACACAGGGGGTGAGACAGTAATATCAAAAAGGTCAGAGGCAAAGCCTACAAAGAAGAGACAGGCAGGAAGGTATTAAAATTGGAAGCGTGGACTGGAATGAGAAACAACCAAAGATCCTGATCAAAGAGCTGGGGCAGCTGAGGTCATAGTCTAGGGTGAGATGTAAGGAACAGGAAGGAAGGATTGACCTCAACATGGACGGGAGGGCCAAGTCCAGTTCTAGAGGTTGTAGACGCAGTGAGTGCATGCTAAGTTGCTTTTGTGTCCGACTCTTTTCAACCCTGTGGACTGTAGCCCACCAGGCTCCTCTGTCCATGGGATTGTCCAGGCAAGAACACTGGAGTGGGTTGCCATGCCCTCCTCTAGGGGATCTTCCCGACCCAGGGATCAAACTGGGGTCTCCTGTGTCTTCTACATTGGCAGGTGGAGTCTTCACTGTTGAGCTACTGGAGAAGGCCTGTAGATGCAGACAGACTGTGACAAGCTAGAGCAGGACCGAGGAAGACTGGTCAGGAAAGGGAGGCAGCCATTCATAGGAACTGTAGCCCACGAGGAAGGATGAGGGAGGTTCAGGCTGGAGAAGTGAGGGCTGCAGGGGATAGGACTGTCTTTAAAAAGCCAAATGGCTATGGATGAAGGAGATTTATTCTCATTGGCACAAAGGGCCAAGCTAAGATCAGCACAGGAGATCACAGGACATAGATCCAGACTCGCGAAAATAAACTGCTTTTTAATAGAGATGTTCTGTTGGGTTGGCCAAAAAGTTCCTTTGGGTTTTTCTTATGGAATTATAAATCGTACTCTAATTATAGTAACCACGATAATGTTGTTGTTTTAGTCGCTAAGTTGTGTCTGACTCTTTTGTGACCCCCCCCCCCCATGGACTGTAGCCCACTAGGCTCCTTTGTCCATGAGATTTCCCAGGCAAGAATACTGGAGTGTGTTGTCATTTCCTTCTCCAGGGGATCTTCTAGACTCAGGGATCGAACCTGAGTCTCCGACATTGGCAGGCAGATTCTTTACCCCTGAGCCACCAGGGAAGCCCCAAAATGACAACAGTTACTATTATTAGAACATTTATTATATACTTGGCACTGTACCAGGCACTCTAGACTGCAACAATCCCACAAGGTAGGAATTATGATCTCCAATCTGCAGATGAAGAAACTGAGGTTCAGAGAGGTTAAATAATTATCCAGAGCCACAAGGCTAATAAGTGGCAGGATTCAAACTTAGTTTTACCTGAAACCAGGCATTTCACACTATCAGGTCACTAGTCAGGCACCCTGTTCCCCTTCCAGGACTTTCTGGACCTCACACTCCTACAGAGCAATGCCTGATCTCAGATCACAGTATGCTCGATACACTTTGGCTAGATTCCTATGCCAGGCTATGGCATCAAACCGGAAGCTTCTTGTGACCCAGGTGTCCTCCCTCTCCTTGGCCCACATTGTCTTTTACCAAAGAACTATTGACTCTGCCTCCTAAACATCAAATTTGTTTCCATCTATCTGTTCATTCAGGAAGTCTTTACTGAGGACCTACTTACTAAGAACCTCCACGTCCCAGGCATGTGGTCTGGGCTCTGGGATAGAACATCAAACAAAAACACTCTCTTTACTTTCTAGCTACAGTCTTACGGAAGAACCACGTCACAGCCAGCGCTATGAAAAATAAAGTAGGGTGAGGATATGGCGAGTATGGGACAGGTATTTTATAGAGAATAGTCAGGGAATGTCTCTGGAAGTCATGTGAGAGCAAGGGAACTGCAGGAGGCAAAGGAATTCCAGAAAGAGAGAAAAGAAAGTGCAAATACCCTGAGGCAGCTTCAGAGGCTTCCCATCAAGAGCTTTCACCAGAGGGGGAGACGGGAGGTGTAAGTCAAATGGTACAAAGTATCAGTTACACAAGATGACTAGATCCTGGAGACCTACTGTTCAGCATAGTGCCTATAGTTAACAATACAGTATTATACACTTACAGCATTTGCTAAAAGGGCAGCTCCTTAAGTTCTTAGCAGAAGACGACGATGATGCTGATGCTGATGCTAGAAATGAAGAAGGCAGGAGGAAACTTCCGGAAGTCATGGATTTGTTGATGGCATAGATTGTGGTGATGGTGTCACAGGTGTATACTTATCTGTAAACTCATTAAGTTGTATGCATTAAATATGTGCAGATTTTTGTATGTCAATTTTACCTCAATAAAGTGTTTTTCTTTTTTAAATCGAGGCATCATGATATGGCTCCTGACTACTTCTGCAGCCTCTTTTACCACCCCCACCTAGCATTCTGTGTTCTAACGCTTCCAAATTCTGACATACGTAGTTCCTTCTATCTAGATCACACTCTTCTTTCTCTGGGGAAGCCTTCCTTGAACCCTTAACTCAGGAGTTCCACCTACATCCCTGGTCAGTGTTCATCCTTCTTATCACAAATCTTTTTTTTTCCCTTTACTTTTGTCAGTTATTTCTTTATTGGCTGCGCTGGGTCTTTGTTGCTGTGCATGGGCTTTCTCTAGTTGCTGCCAGCAGGGGCTACTCTCTAGTCATGGTGTGCAGGCTTCTTGTTGTTGTGGCTTCCCTTGTAGTTGAGCACAGGCTCTAGGGTGCGGGCTTAGTAGACATGGTGCACGGGCTTAGCTGCCCCAAGGCACGTGGGATCTTCCTGGACTGTGGATCAAACTCATGTCTCCTGCATTGGCAGGAAGATTCTTAACCACCAGACCACTAGAAGTCCACTTGTCATTGTTGTTCAGCTGCTCAGTCATTTCTGATTCTTTGTAACCCCATGGACTGCAGCATACCAGGCTTCCCTGTCCTTTACCATCTCCCAGACCTTGCTCAAACTCATGTCCGTCGAGTCAGTGATGCCATCCAACCATCTCATCCTCTGTCATCCGCTTCTCCTCTTGCCTTCAATCTTTTCCAGCATTAGGGTCTTTTCCAATAAGTCAACTCTTTGTATCAGGTGGCCAAAGTATTGAAGCTTCAGCTTCACCATCCATCCTGCCAATGAATATTCAGGATGATTTCCTTTCGGATTGACTAGTTGGATCTCCTTGCAGTCCAAGGGATTCTCAAGAGTCTTCTCCAGCACCACAGTTCAAAAGCATTAGTTCTTTGGTGCCCAGCCTTCTTTATGGTCCAACTCTCATATCCATACATGATAAATGGACCTTTGTCAGCAAAGTAATGTCTCTGCTTTTTAATATGCTGTCTAGGTTTGTCATAGCTTTTCTTCCAAGGAACAAGTGTCTTCCTCATCACAATTCTTATCACATGGTATTGCAGTGGAATTGCTTGTCTCCTCTCCTAGACTACACAGTGCCCAAGGGCAGGTGCCATAATCTGTCTTCTTCATTACGGTATCCCCACAGCTAGCACGGGGCCAGCAGAGACACCTATGTATTGGATGAAAACAAATTGAAGCGCTCGGGGTGAGGATGAATGATTGCTGGTCAGAATTTGCTATAGAAGAGTTTCTCCACTCCAGCAGTATTGATATTTGGGGCCAGATAATTCTGTTGTTGGGGTCTGTCCTGTACATTATAGGACAATGAGCAGCACCCCTAGTTTTTACAACAAGATGCCAGCAGCAGCCCCCCCCGCCAGCTGTGACAACCATAAATGTCTCCATTGGCCTAAGAGTTCCCTCAAGGGTGGGCAAAATTGTCCATGTTAAGAACTATTATAAAGGGATTCTTATATAGAATATTCTGGAATATTCTGTACTGCTTCTTTCAACCCTAAATTCTCCATTTTAAGGAAAGCAGTAGGCATTCAGTCAATAGCCTCCTAGAATGGGGCTCAGAAGGAAAGCTGCTTTCCTTATGTGAGGAGGTGGACATGAATAGGCTCCTGGTGGGGTGTGGTGAGCAGTGAGGAGCGAGGCAGGTGGAGGGGACATTTAGGGTTATGGTTAAGGGCGTACAGTCTGAAGACATGAGGCACTGGGGTCAAATCCTAATTCTCTGGTTTACGTGTTACATGACCTTTGGCAAATTATTCAGCCTCTTTACTGCTCACGTCAAGCTCCATGTTCTTAGCACGTGCCCCGTAGAGTGGTTGTGGGCATTAAATACTAATACGTGGTGTGAAGTGCCCAGTAAAAGACAGCAGTAATGATGGCTGTTGTTTCCCTGATAGGTGAAAATCCCAAGCCCCTCACCGCGCCGCTGCAGCCCCAAGCACCGAGGCTGTGTTCCCTCACTGGATGGTCCTTGAACATCATGGTCTGTCAGCATGGCACCATCCAAGGAGCTTGTTAAAAATCCAGGTTACCAAGTGCAGACTTAGACTTACAAAATCAGACCCTCTGAAGCTGGGAACTGGGAGCCTGCATTTTTAAAATATGAGCACTGGGACGTCACTGGTAGTCCAATGGTTAAAATCCGCCTGCCAACGCAGGGGACACGGGTTCGATTCCTGGTCTGGGAAGATCCCACATGCCGTAAAGAGGCTAAGCCTGTGCACTACAACTACACAGCGTGTGTTCTAGAGCTCGTGCTCCACAACAAGAGAGGCTACTGCAATGAGCAGCCTGCTCATGCCAACTAGAGAAAGGCTACAAACAGCAAAGAAGACCCAGCACACCGAAAATAAATAAATAAATGTTTTAAAAAGGGAGCACCTCAGGTGACGCTGTTGTCTCCTAACATTTGAGAACCACTGCAGTAAGGACGGCTGGGAGTGATGACTTTGTGCCGCGAAGAATGAGCATGCTGTATTCAGTATCGCCTCTGATCTACTAGGACAGGAAGCATGTTGCCATTTCGGAAAGTCTACTAAAGTTGGCTCAAGAGCCAGCCCTTGCCTTCTGTGCCCCAACTCTGCTCACATCCCTGGGTCCTTTACCTACCTATCTTCCCAGCCAGCCCTGACATCTGCAAACAGTCCATCAGCAGCTATGGCCCCAACACTGAGACTGTACTGTGTCGCTGCAGACTGGCATCACGCCTGCCCTAAGATCTTCCTTTCCTTTTCATTGCTATGTTAGCTCAGTCCTTACGAGTGGGTTTTGGTTGCAGTTTCCCTGCCTGGCACTCAGGTCCTAAACTAAGATTGCCAGGACCTGAATCTTTTTCTCAAGATCTTAGATTTCTTGAAGGACAGGGAAGCCTGTCGTGCTGCAGTTCATGGCTTTGCAATGAGTTGGACATGACTTAGTGACTGAACAACGAAAAAGCATTTGGAAGGTCCCAGCACACAGGAAGCGGTCTCTCAATGGTACTGTCTGTATTTTTGCTTCCACCCTCTCCAGTAATACATGGACCATCACCTTGGGTCGTTGCTGCTAGACTGAATCACTGTGTTTCTTTGGTGACTCCTCAGAGGTTAGCCTCATCACTATGGCAGTTCTCTGCAACTCCTGTCCCACCAAAATCCTGCTTCTTTCTCTGTCCACACTACTGAGGTCCCAGCCTTGCCACTGAACCCATCTGTTCAGTTCAGCTCAGTCTCTCAGTTGTGTCCAACTCTTTGTGACCCCATGCACTGCAGCACGTCAGGCTTCCCTGTCCATTACCAACTCCCAAAGCCTGTTCAAACTCATGTCCATCGAGTCGGTGATGCCATCCAACCATCTCATTCTCTGTTGTCCCCTTCTCCTCCCGCCTTCAATCTTTCCCAACATCAGGCTCTTTTCCAGTGAGTCAGTTCTTTGCATCAGGTGGCCAAAGTATTGGAGTTTCAGCTTCACCATCAGTCCTTCCAATGA
>SJYA01002112.1:1545807-1653357 GCA_006410615.1 Neotragus moschatus | reverse complement strand
GCCCTTCACAGAGACCCAGCTGAGCTCCCCGTGCCACACAGCTGCTTCCCAGTGGCTCTTTATTCTGCACATGGTACTGTATATGTGTCAATGATACTTTTTCCACTTTTCCACCCTATCCTTCCCCAGCTATGGACACGAGTCTGTTTTCTATGTTTGCATTTTTATTCTTACCCTGCAAATAGTTTCATCTGTACCATTCCATCCAAGTTGGTCTGGGGGACTCCAGTGGTTAAGAATTCACCTCCCAATGCAGGGGACTCAGATTTGATCCCTGGTGAGGAAACTAAGATCTCACGTGCTAAAGCACAACTAGGTCTGCACGCAGCAAATACTGAGCCTGCCTGCCTCAATTAAGACCTGATGCAGCCATACATATACAAATATTAAAAAAAAAAAAAAGATGTTGGTGGGGGACACAGATAATATAATCAATTTTAAAATATTTATCAAGTATCTAGAATGTGCCAGGCAGACACTGTGCCAGGTGTCGTTGGCTACAATCTTATTAAGAATTGGTTCCTCTGGGTTTGAGTCTAAACTCTATCATATCATAAAGCTAGATGTTCCCTAAGATTAACCTCTATGGTACCATTAAAACTTACTTCTGTTTGCTCTAAAACTATCTCCTTCAATGACTGGAATGGCTAAAGGTTATTACAAAATTCCAGAATATGACAGTTTAGTATAGAGGGGAAAACACTCCGATCTGGGGCAGAAAACCCTGTTTCTGGACCTTGCTTTATTGTTTATTAGCCCCACGTGGGTCCCTGGACAATGTGTGGATAAGTCACATCTCTCTGAGTCTCCATTTGCTCCTCTATAAAATGAGGATGCTATCTTCCCTGTCTACCTTATGGTGCTGTTGCCAGGATCGAATGGGGCCACATGCATGAAAGCATCTGGAAAGTGCAAAGCACTGTAAGATATGAGGCTGTTAAAGTGACAGGAAAAAAACAGTCATAATAAGAGAAAATGAATGAAAGATACAGCAAATTAGACTCAAGTTAGGCAAAAGGAAGAACTTCCTTGTGTTGGAAATTTTTTCTGAATAGCTGCTTTTAGGGGAAGCATGACACTTTCTATTTATTTGTTTAATTTTGGGCTGCACTGAGTGGTATGCAGGATCTTAATTCCCCAACCAGGGATCGAACCCGTGCCCTCTGCAGTGGGAGAACGGACTCCTAGCCACTGGACCACCAGGGAAATCCTTGAAAAGTTATTTTTTCAGACAAGAATGAAGATATATTTGAGGCTATAGATCACATTGAAATAAAGTTCTGGCTTGGGAATTTGTTAGTGCTTCCCATCCCTAGACTTAGGTGGCTAGGTGGTATTCTGCGAATACAGAAGAGGCAGGAGACATGAGTTTGATCCCTGGGTCGGGGAAATCCCCTGGAGGAGGAAATGGCAACCCGCTGCTATATTTTTGTCTGGAAAATTCCATGGACAGAGAAGACTGGTGGACTACACCCCATGGGGTCACAAAGAATCGGACACGACTGAGCACGCACACATACATATGCACCCCTAGACTCGCTCAGGCTCTAACTTTTCTTGACTGTAGGTGCAAATCGAAGAACTTTCTCCATCTGCCCAGAGCAGACTCTCAAAACCAGATGAGAGAGCAGGAATCCATTAATCCCTGGGACCTGGAGTCACTTTCTGTGCTTATGTGGCCAGTGGTGATGCGTTTACCCCTTTCTGCCTATAGCGACCTTCCTCAGAATTAAATTAGGAGGGCCAAAAATCTATTTGTGGGGCACTCAGCTAATAATAAGAGAAGAGATGCTTTAAATAAACCAAACGCAGGAAGCCAGTTAGAGAATCAGTGGGACCACCCAAAGTGCAAAATATAAAAGAAAGACTCAAGAAAGCAAAGGAGAAAACAGATGGAATGAATTTGGGCAGAGGGGCTTTGTCTTTTGGTGATAAAAGATTGAAAATATGAAATCAAAGCCAAGGATAGTGAAATTGCTTTCAACTAAGAAGTCAGGAGACCAAGGAAAAGTTCTACTTCAGGATTAATGACCTTGGGCAACTTACAGCCATTCAAGAAATACCTGTTAAGTACTGCGGTGTGCTTTCTTGGTGATCTCTAAGGTCATGGCCTCTTAATTCCTCTCTATTGTATGCCACTACCACTAGACGACAGCCTACCTAAAGAGTTGTGAAAGAACTCAAGGGTATCTTCCTAGAACCACTGTCAAGAGGAATAACACTAATTTCACTGAAGGAAGGATAGGGAGGCAATGAGTCTTATCCCTAAGAAGATTTTAGAAGGCATCCTGAGACCACAGGCCCATGAGTGCCCATTTCAGATGCATGTAACTCTTTGGCATAAAGGATAAAGAGCAGAATCACAGGTTGCTTACTGAGTAATTAACAATGAGCACTGAGGGAATTCCCTGGTGGTCCAGTGGCTAAGACTTCATAATCAATGCACGGGGTGCAGGTTCCATGCCTGACTAGGGAACTAAGATCCTACATGCCTTGCTGCCAAAAAAACCAAAACATAAGACAAAAGCAATATTGTAACAAATTCAATACAGACTTTTAAAATGATTAAAAAAAAAAAAAAAGCAAGCAAACAAAACACCAACAATGAGCATCAAGAGTTGGGGACTGTGCTGAATCTAAAGACATAAAGTGAGGGGGGTGGTGGTGAGGGGGTAAAATAAGTAAATAAAAACATAAAATGCTTTGGTTGGGGAAGGTCCTGCCTAAGAACACAACTTTTTTCCCCCTAAATGATGCTTACTTTTTTCCCCCTAAATGATGCTTACTTTTTTTTTTTTTTTTAAATAACAAACTGTCTGGAGCTGCCTCAAAATGCTCCTCTGAGAAAAGAGAAGAAAATGCCTAGAGAGATCAGGGAGAGTTTCCTAGAGAGCAGGACTTAAGCTGGAACTTTAAGAAAGGAGGCAGACAGATGCGGGGAGGTACAGACGTAAACAGCATGTGTAAAAGTCCAGGGAAACACAGGTAGCTTGTCTTAGGATAAAGGAGAGATGGGCTTGTCTGGAGTAAAGATGTGTATGGATGAACAGGGGGAAAGGCAGCTTCTAGTGAGGAGGTAGGGAGAAGTCAGACTCCAGAAACCTTAAAAGACAGCGAGGACTAAGCAATGTTATGTGCTGGCTGAAAAGCAACAATATTTCTATAAAATTTCAATCACATGATCCACTCGGATTCAGTGAGAGGATAATAGTGTGCAAATCATTCAGAGAAGCAGTGGATATAATTATCTTACAGAAAGTTTTGGATGATATATTAGAAATGGAAAATGGAGTCATTGTGAAATTGAGGGTGATTTTTTTTTTTTAAACCAAGGCCTGAGAACTCAGAGAGAGACAGAAAACAGTAGAAGAAAAGAAACAACAGGAAAACAAAAGGCAAGAAATAAACAGGTGGATATAAATAAACAGATGGAGCTGGTCACGTCTCTAAATGAAGGGAGATTAAAAATGCAGGGGGCCCCAAGAGACCATGCCAGGACTTGTCTGATTTAAATTTTTTATAAGTGATCCAGAAGAAGTAGAGCAAAGTGAAAATTTCAGGACTGCAGATCATATTAAGCCCTTTCAGGTAGGGGCATGCTCTGCCAAAGGACAGAGAGAGAGAGAGCATGCACTGAAGGAATGTACTGAGTGTGATGCAAAATGGCAGATAAACGTCACCCTGGGGAAATGTAAGGTAACAATGTGCTATGGTAAGAATAATCCACGGATAGGGTGTTGTGTTCCAGGCTATCAGTTTTGGCCCAGGAAAGGGATCACGGAACTGCTGCAGATTGTTTCCTAAAGGCAGCATCCTAATATGTTGGAGTCAAGAAGGCTGACAAAATGGTGCACAGAAGTTGGAAGGGACCTAAAAACCGAAGAGGAAATCATTCTCTATCGTATAAGATGAGAAGGTCCCATATCTAGGGACAATGGTCAGGTTGACATCTACTGAAAGTTAGGGCCCAAGGATAGCTAGAAAAGGGCAACTAAAATGACTCAGAGAATGAATGTGGCTATTCTAGAGGTGGTCTACTGTAAGGGGGAAACTTAAGCATGAAAAAACAAAGGCTAAGAGAGGTGGGATAATCAAAGCCTTTATAAAACTGGTAAAAATAAGGAGTAGGTAGCATGCCTCCCTCTTCAGATCCTAACATATTCAAACAAAGAGCTTGTTCTTCATGCTTGAAATATTACAGGAATGAACAGGTTTCAAAGTTGCAATCATGTAGCCCCATCTCTTTGTTGGTGTTGAGTTGCTAAGTCATGTCTGACTCTTTGCAGCCCCATGGACTGTAGCCCGCCAGGCTCCTCTGTCCTTGGGATTTTCTAGGCAAGAATATTGGAGTGGGTTGCCATTTCCTTCTCCAGGGGATCTTCCCGACCCAGGGGTCGAACCCTTAGCTCCTGCCATGTCTCCTACATTGCAGGCAGATTCTTTACCGCTGAGCAACTGGGGAAGCCCCTCTCTTTTTGTATTAGAGATGGTAAAGTTCAGGAAGGAAATGGCCCAAGGTCACAGAAACCATGGTAGGATTAGAAGCCCAGGCCTCCAAAATCCAAGACTGGGGTCTTTCCATCTGTGCGACTGGGAAGACTAAAGGAATTCTACTTTTTATAGGGTATAAACTCATGAAATGCATCAGTAAAGCTGAAAACACAAACAGGCTAAGGAAAGTTTTCACTCAAAGTCAATAACAATTATAAGGCCTTTGGAAGAAAACTACCAGCAAGACTAAAGACTTTCTACACACTTTGATTTGGGGGAATCATATACCTCTTGACAATCTGAAAAAGTCTAGGGATTCTCTCCAAGAAAAACACATTTGCGCATGCAAACACAATTTTATACAAGATTTCAGACTCTGGTGCCCAGTTAAGAATCCTTGTTCTGGCAGATTCTTCTGAACAGACTGCTTCAACAAACAACTCCATCTCTTATGATAAGTGAGACAATTACTCTGATATTCTTCACCAAAAAACAAACAGCCCACCCCACCCCACCCCCAAACCTACTGTCTCAACCTCACTTATCAGAATTGCTATAGGTTGGAAGAGACCAAAGAAATTACCTAGTCCAATCCCCCTGCCCCGACTTGTGTGACACAGTAATGTCATAGTAAATATGTGGGGGGGAAAAATGTGGAGACTAGAGTCAGTCCGTCTAGGTTAGAATTCCAACTCCATCACTCACTAGCTGTGTGACCTTGGGCAAGTTACTCAGTTCTTGGAGTCTATATCCTCATCTGTAAAATGAAAATAATAATAATGATCTCGTAGTTAGGAGGCTTAAACGAGATAATTCTTATAAAACTTAGCACCAGGCCTGGCACATAGTGAGTGCTCAGTAAACGCTAGCTGGCATGATTGTTATTATTATGCTTGTATCCATGCAGGTATTATGCACGCATCCATCCAATCCCCTCCCGGAGCTTTTGCTTGCATGTCTGTGATGAGCAGCTCATCACCTCCCAAGCTGGTTGAGCAGCTCCGATTGTTACAAACTTGTTCCTGTATAGAGCGAAAGCTGCCTTCTTGCAACCCTTACCCCCGCCCCTGTGGGCCCTAGTTCTGTCCTGTGGGGCCACGCAGAGCAAGTCTACCCTTCCTCCACGTGACAGCCCTTCAGATAGGAAGACAGTGATCGAGTCCTTCCCCGGGCCCCCGCCAACCCCACCCCCCCCAATCTTCCCGTCTCCAGTTCGAACATCTCTCTGCTTCTCCCAACCCACAACAGACTGGCTGCGCTTACTATTTACTCCCAGGCGTTGTACGGTTNGCCGCCGCCGCCTCGGCCGCCAGCGCGCCCCCGCCTCCGCGCGCCCCGCCCCGGCGGGGGGCGGCCAGGGGCGCGGGGGCGGCCAGGGGCGCGGGGGCAGCACCCAGGTGGGACCCGCAGGGCCGGCGGCTCCGGACCAGCCTCGGGACGCGAGCCGAGGAGTGGCTCTCGGTGCGGGTCGCAGAGGCCAAAAGAACAGCTCCGGAGGCAGGGTCCAAAGAGATGGAACTGGAGGAGGGGGCCCGAGGGGCAGCCCTGTGGGAGGGGGAAGAAGCTAAATAAATAATCCTGGAAACAGAACCGCGCCACGGCTCTGGGGGAGGATATTTGGGATTGGGGGTCGGAAGCCAAAGGCTGAGTCCTCGGGGAGAGGGTCTGAGGTGAGGCGGAGCGGGGTGACACCGCAGGCGGGGGTCTGGGCCTGGCAGAGGGGAGTGAGGCGCTGCCCTGGGGTAACGGTGAGGTTGGAGGGAATGAGCAGAAGCAATAGCCCTGGAGAAGAGGGTCTGAGAGGGTGGCGGTGGAGAAGCGAGGGCAGGGAGGGTGAGAGACTAAAGAACAAACCTGAAGAGCATTTCAGGGGGTAGACCTGGAGACACTGAGTGACAATAAGGTGAAGCTCATTCTCTCACCCCCAGAGCGAGAGACATCAGCCAGACAGCTTTCGTCCAAAACCACCCGTATTTATCGAACACTTTCTATATATATATGTAGAGCTCTGGGCTACTTGGGATTAGAAGGAAAAAAAAAAAAAAGGCCGGTTCCCTAAAGTGGAGAGGTTTATAGTTTGGTGAGAAAACATAACTGGGAGGCAAAGGGTCAAAAAGCATACATGCCCCTGCTCCAGGGATCAAAGGGGACTTGATGGGGTGGTGAAGTCAGCACAGCCATTATCGGGGTCAGGCGGGGCGACTCTGGCTAAGCCTTGAAGGAAAGGCCAGCTTTAGACGAAGCTTTAGACAAGGAAAGGGAAATGGAGAAGGCAGGATATTGGACAAGAAGGCGAGGGTGTACCAGATATGGTGGGGCCAGTAGATCTGTTTCTCTGAAGCACCGGGTTTTCCCATAGGAAAGTGCTGGGAAGTAGGGAAATAGTCCAAGACTGTAAATCCTAGGGGAATGAATTATGTTCTGAAGGGCAATGGGAGTGATGGTGATTGAAGGCTTTTTTGAGCAGGATGGTATGTGGAAAATGGTGTTTTATGGTTACCTGTAATTTGGAGGTGTCAGGCTTTGGAGTCAGATCTATGTTCAGATCTTGACTCTGTTCCATTTTTATAAAATGATGCTGATATTACTGCATAAGGTTGCCGTAAGGATGAAGTCCTTGGCACCTAGGGGATGTCGCATATTAGTTCTCCTCCCAGCGTACAAAATAATGACCAGAGGAGGCAGAGAGATTAGTTGGGAGATTACTGGAACTGTCTAAATACAAGGAAATGACGGTAACAGACAGAATTAGCACGTATGGAATGCCTACCATGTATCAAGTGCTGGTTTAAGTCTAATGTTTTGTATCTCTAACCATGTTTCATAAGTGGCAGAGTCAAAGCAATCTGCATAACTTTTTTTTTTTCTTTTAGAATGGGGCCATAAAAAAAGACATTTAAGAGATACTGAACAAAGGAGAGAAGGAAAGGAGTTTGGAGTAATGGCAAACCCAGAAAGATGGGTGATGATATCTTTGCAGGAACAGGCTTGAGGGAATCAACAAGGAGTTTGGTTTTAGGCTTGCTGCGGTTGAGGTGACCCCTGAGATGGGTACAGCAATGAGTTCAGAGGAGGGTGGAGAATAGCTATTTTGGAAACATACAGGTTAGTACGATAGCTGAATCTGAAGGACAGGAGTAGAAAAAAGACTGAGGAATCAGGGTTGTAAAATACATATGTGTTAGTTGCTCAGTCATGTCCAACTCTTTGCAACCCCGTGGACTGTAGCCTGCCAGCCTCCTCTGTCCATGGAATTCTCCAGGCAAAAATACGGGAGTGGGTTGCCATTCCCTTCTCCAGGGGATCTTCCCGATCCAGTGATCAAACCCGGCTCTCCTGCATTGCAGGTGAGTTCTTTACCATCTGAGCCACCAAGGAAGGGAGAGAAGGCTTTCAAAGCAAGAGAGAGGTGTTGGTATGACAGGGAGATTACAGAGCTGGAAGACTGCATCCACACCATTTGCTTGAACAGCTCATAGTCTAGGAGGGAGGATAGACATAAGCAAGTCATTTTGGTTATGTGATAAATTACAACAGAAATGAGAACAAACTCTTATGGAAACACTGAGGAAAGAGCAACAGACTGGTCAAAGTTAGAAGATTTGGGAGAGGGTACATTTCAGAAGGAGTAAATAGCACATTCAAGGAGTGAAAGGAAACAGACTGGACTGAGAGACTAAGGACACGATCTGTCTTATTCATCTCCTTATTCTTAAGGCCAAATGCTCATTGAAATGCAAATGAGAATGTAGGGCTCCAGTGGTCCATGAGCCAGCTACCAAGGGTGGTGGACATGAGTGGCAGTAGGTAATTGGTGATAAAGAAGGAAGAGGCTAGATGCTTATAAAATGTCACCCTAAGATAGGTCCCTAGTAGGAAAGGTCTAGAGAGCTTTGTGAAGCCAGCCAGTGAAGAGGTTTAGCAGGCTTCAGAGTGACACTCTAAGATGCGGTCACTAGAGGGCTGACTTCTCTTTTCCCCTCTTCATGGAAAAAGCACTGGGCTTAGTCAGTCAGAAACCTGGATTCAGTATTGGCTGTCACTAATCTGTTGTGCATCTTTGGGCAATTCATTTCATCTCCTTGAGCCTTGGTTTCCGTATTTGTAAAGCAAAACTAATGATCCTGACTTCTCCACTTCATGCGGAGGACCACATAAATGCTTGGGATTCACTTTGTAAACGAAACAGTTAATTGAGCAGATGTTAGCGGAAAGTTACATACTGATAACCTTATCAAGAGGCATTATTTTCATCAGTGCTAGAGCTCCATATAGGGAAACTGGAACCCTCTCTTTCCTTTACCTCCTCTCTTAATTTTTTGTTCAACAAATATTTCTGAGATATTTGGGTGCTAGCTGGGGTGGGGGACATAAAGGAGATTAAGTTATAATTGCTTCCTCTAGAAACATAGTCCGTTTGGGAGACAGATACATAAATAGACACCAAGCAGATAAAATAGTATGTGCATCACCTGACGCAAGCAGCCAGCTCACTGGAAAAGACCCTTCAGTTCAGTTCAGTCGCTCAGTCATGTCCGACTCCTTGCAACCCCATGAACTGCAGCACGCTAGGCCTCCTTGTCCATCACCAACTCCCGGAGCCTACCCAAACTCATGTCCATCGAGTCGGTGATGCCATCCAACCATCTCATCCTCTGTCGTTCCCTTCTCCTGCCCTCAATCTTTCCCAGCATTAGGGTCTTTTCCAATGAGTCAGCTCTCCACATCAGGTGGCCAAAGTATTGGAGTTTCAGCTTCAACATCAGTCCTTCCTGATGTTGGGAAATATGAAAGCAAAAGGAGAAGGAGGTGGCAGAGGATGAGATGGTTAGATAGCATTACCAACTCAATGAACATGAATTTCAGCAAACTCCAGGAGATAATGAAGGACAGGGGAGCCTGGCGTGCTGCAGTCCATGGGGTTACAAAGAGTTGGACACAACTTAGCAACTGAACAATAGCAAAATGAAGAGGAATCAACAAAAGACACTGAAAAGGAAGAAGAAAAAGAAGAAACCCAGGAGAGTGAGAAACTCTGGAAGGAAATATTTTAAGAACGAGAGAATAAACAAGTGTGTTACATGTTGCTTACAGATCTAACCATATGTGGATTAAGAAATAGTCATTGGACATGGAAGTAAACTAAATGTCCACTTGTAGGTGAATGGATAAAGAAGATGTGGTACATACATACAATGGAATACTACTCAGCCATACAAGGAATGAAATAATGGCTTTGGCAGCAAATTGATGGACCTAGAGATTAACACACTAAGTGAAGTTAAGTCTAAAAGAGAAAGACAAATACCATATGACATTACTTATATGTGAAATCTAAAGTAGGACACAAATGAACTTATTTACAAAGCAGAAACAGACTCACAGACATAAAGAACAGATTTGTGATTATCAAGTGGGAGGGGTGTAGGGGAGAGATGGATTGGGAGTTGGGGATTAGCAGATGCAAACTCTTATATATAGAATGGATAAACAATAACCTACTGTACAGCATGAGGAACTATGTCCAATAAGCCATAATGGAACAGAATATGAAAAACAATATGCATTTTAAAATGGTCATTGTATTAACTGATGTGGAGGAGTCAGTGATCTTGAGAAGAGCAATTTTGGGGCATGTAGGGGATGAAAATCTGATTTGGAGTAAGTTCAAGAGACTAGAAGAGGAATTGAAAATGTTGAGTGTGTATATGTACCTTTTTCAAGCTTTGGTACAAAGGGAAGGAGAACATGTGGCAGCTGGAGAAGAAAGTAAAGTCAAAAGAGGGTCAACGGTTTTTCTTTGTTATCAATATGGGAGAAATAATGTTTAGATGCTGACAAAGAATGCTCCAGTAGAGAGAGAAAATTTGATGCTTCAGGAGAAGGGGAGCATTGCTGAAGCCACATCCTTGAACACACAAGTATACAGTGGAGAGCTGGCTATGAGCCAGGATGCTTCATCTACAGCTAGAGGGGAGAAGAGGATTTGTAGGAGTGTAAGCTTGGTGCCAGAGTAGCACAGAGTAGAGGGGAACTTGCACTTATTGGCTACTTGCTTTTGTCCAGCATTATGCTACATGCTCTCCTCATAATAGTCTTTGATATAAGAGGGAGATGGATTATAAGGCTGTTGGAACAAAGGTACAAAAGTTGAGAATTGCACTAATGTTGCTAAAGTTTTAAGACATTCTGCTCTGTGTGTTCCCTCCCATATAACTTTTTTTCCCTTCTCTTTCTAGATCACCTTGGCTTCTCATTGCAGATATCAGAATGCCTTCCATTTGGTGACAAAGATACTTTGCTTGGCCTAACTTGAGTCAGGGTCTTAAATCCTTTCCTGGGACCATCTGTGTACATGTCCTCGTAAACATCTAATTTTATTTTTAAAATAGTTATTTTTTTTTAAAAAAAAAACTTGTTTTATTATTAATATTGTTATTTCATTTATTTTTATTTTTTGGCCATGCCATGTGCCATGTGGGATCTTAGTTCCCCTACCAGGGATTGAACCTTGTCCCCTGCTTTGGAAGCTTCGGAGTTTTAGCCACTGGGCCCACCAGGGAAGTCCCATGTCTAATTTTAGCAGGAATCCAGCTAAGTCAGTTTAACAAGAAGCCTCCCCTCCCCCTTGATATCTGCTCACCCTTAATATCTAATCAGGTCTCATCCTCTACTATCTCTCAGGTGATGTCTGATCACCCTGGCTTATCTTCAGCAGGAATCCTGTTAGGTTGGTTTAACCAGAATCCCCTTACCCCTGCTGTTTCTTCTCAGCGTCTTCTAGTAGTTTTCTATTCCCTGCTCTTTGCCTACAAATTCCCACTTGCCCATTCTGCATTCATATCTCTCCCCCAGGGCAAAATTCCATTGCAGTGGACCATATATCTATTGCGATAGTCCCCCTCAGAGAATAAAGTCTTCCCTACAGTGCTTTAATAAGTGTCACTGAATATTTTTCCCCTTTAACATTGAGTAGGAAGAAAGTAACTTGTTAACTCAACTGCAGTCTAGAGATGCCTGCTTCTAAAGAAGAAAACCGTGGAGTCATCCCCACAGTCTGCAGCACTGGGCTGCTCTTGGTACTGGAGGGCCCTGGGCCTGAAACTAGGCAAATTTACCCAAAAGATAAAGACAGGAAGAAAATAGAGGAGAATGATGTTCTGATTTGGAGTCTGAAAGGAAGTATAGCTGGGAGGTTGGAGGGCATGATCCATCTCAGGAAGTCCTAATTTCTCTCCTCCCTCTGAATTCCTAGCATAGCAGCTGATATTTAATGTGCAAAGCAATTATCTTCATTATATCACTTAGTCTTCACAATTATCCTGTGAGGCAGATTCAAAGAAAGGATGAGAGGAGAAGTGGTCTACCTGATGATACACCTGGAAAATGGCAAAAGCAAGACTAAAACCCAAGTGTCTGACACTAAAGCTTGTGTCTTTAACTCCTTGTTCCTTTGTACATTCATTAATCACCTCAAAAATTCTATAAACATTTCTAAGCATTACTATTCTGACAGGTGCTATGGTGAATGCGACTGTCTGCAGGCGAAAGAGCTAAGACTTGAGCATGCATGTGTGCGTGCAAAGTGGCTCAGTCCTGTCTGACTCTTTGCAGCTCCATGGACTATAGCCATCAGTCTCCACTGTCCATGGGATTCTCCAGGCAAGAATATTGGAGTGGGTTGCCACGCTCTCCTCCAGGAGATCTTTCTGACCCAGGGATGGAACACAGGTCTCTTACGTCTCCTGCATTGGCAGGCGGCTTCTTTACCACTATTGTCACCTGGGAAGCCCTTGAGCACAAGCTGTGTCAAATGCCCACAAAAAGTTATAGCATCCTCTAAGATTTCAGAGGGGGTGAGGTCACTCTGGCTGGGGAAAATCAGAGATCAACAAGGCTTCCAAAAGAAATAGCATTTGAGATGAGCCTATCTAACCAAGTAATATTTTTAAAATGAATTTTTTCGTGTGCAGTATACACTGAACATCACCACACGTGTTTAAAACTTATAAGCAATGACAAGAGTATGTGAAGTTTTAATGGGCAGAAAGTGGGGATTAGGGCATGGAGGAAGGAAAGGATCTGATTGTTCAAGATATAGAGAGGTCCTGGTTCCATCTCCTACCTCTGTCTCAGAATCCAGCATCAAATGACTCTGGGTTATTTCCCGCTTAGATTTTTTTCCCTTAGGAACATCCTCAAAGTGATGTGCATTCAATAAAACACACGCAGTCATTTAAGAAAATAAGGAATTACTTTACAAACTGTTAGGAAATTCTCTCCAAAATAAGATGTTAAACGAAGGAAAGTGTAGAATACTGGGTATAATGGGGAAAAAAGAGCGTGTGTGGATATATGTGTGTGTGTGTATGTGCAATCCCTCATTTACAATAAAATATGGAAAGATACCCAGGGCACAGATAATAGTGATTGCCTTCCTAGAGAGGAATTATGTGGCTTGAGGATATGGTGAGAGGAAGATTTTCACTGTATACCTCTATGACTCTTTAACCATGTAGATATATTATCTATTAAAAATATATACATATAGTGACTTCCCTAGTGGTCCAGTGGTTAAGATTTCACCTTCCAATGCATAGAGTGTGGGTTCAATCCCTGGTTGGGGAGCTTTGATCCCACATGCCTCAAGGCCAAAAACCAAAACATAAAACAGAATCAATATCATTACAAATTCAATGAAGACTTTAAAAATGGTCCACATCAAATACAAGTAAGTAGATAAATAAATGGGCTTCCCTGGTGGCTCAGATGGTAAAGAATCTGCCTGCAGTACAGGAGACCTGGGTTTGATCCCTGGGGCAGGAAGATTCCCTGGAGAAAGACATGGCAAGCCACTCCAGTATTCTCACCTGGAGAATTCCATGGACAGAGGAGGCTGGCAGGCTACAGTCTGTGGGGTAGCAAAGAGTCAGATATGACTGAGCAACTAACCCTATCACTTTCTTTTAAAGGAAAATAGGTACCAAGTGTAGCTCCTGCAGAGGTGGGGGCAGAAAAGCAAAGTTAGTTACAGACAAGCAAAGCTAGGAGAGTAAAAAAAAAAAGAAAAAAAGCTAGGAATGTTCAGACCTGCTCACTGTTCTATCTAACTTCTATCTAGATAAATAAATAAATTTAAGTTGAACTTCTGAAAAACTAAGTGTATTAGTCTCTAAAGGACATTACCTGAAAGGAGGGCATTTATATGATGATACGGGGACTTCCCTGGAGATCCAGTGGGTAAGACTCTGCCCTTCCAAGGCAGAGGGTGAGGATTTGATTCCTGGGCAGGACCAAAAACTCACATGTCACCAGTGGTACAGCCAAAATACTACTAATAATAAATAAATATATTATGATGTGGTAGAAGCAAAAGTAGTTCGCTTAGGTGATCAGTTTTGAAATTTCAGTCCTTGATTTTCATGGCCAAAAAAGATCAGAAATAAAGTAAAAAGAAAAAACCAATACATTAAAGGTAAAATATTTATTATTAATATTCTTAACATAAGACAGCTCTTTAGAAACCAATAAGAAAAGGATCCATGACCTAGTTCAGAAATGGCAAAGGATAAAATGGGCTTCATGTAAACAGAAACATGGACTTATGCTCTTCTTTTTAAGTCCAACTTCATTTGTAACTAGAGAAAGGCAAATTGGAACAATGAACTGTTGCTTTCTCACCTGTGAGACTGCAAATACCAAAAAGCTGGATATTACAGAGTGTTAAAGAGGGCATGGTGAAAGTACTTTGAGAAAGAATATAAATTGGTAGGTTCTCTTTGGAGCACAAATTAGTGATGCTTTTCAACCTGGAAAATGAGAGTGTGCCTTTGACTCATCAATTCTCATTTGGAGAATTTATCCTAGACAGATAATTCTTGCATACATACCCAGACAAATATATAAAATTATTCATTGCAGCTTTCTTTGTTACCTGAAAGGAGGGCGTTTATATTATGATACGGGGACTTCCCTGGAGATCCAGTGGTTAAGATTCCGCCCTTCCAAGGCAGAGGGCGAGGATTTGATCCCTGGGCAGGACCCAAAACTCACCTGATCAAAATCAACCTAAATATTTTCCAACTGGGGAAACTGCTACATCTAAACAGAGGAGCACTAGGTAGGTGTTGAAAGGAAGAGTGTGCTCCTGTATGACTGTTATGACAAGATTAATTTATCCCCTCTCATTATCTGCTGTTTGGACTACAGTGTGCTGCCAGGTTTCCCTGCCTTTATCTCGCAGGACCTGCTACATAATGTGCAGGCCCAGGGCAAGAGGAAATTTCAGGGCCCCTTGTTTAAAAGCCATTATGAATTCTGAGATGATGACAGCAGAGCATTAAAAGAAGTGTGGGGCCTGTTTAGGTGTGAGGCCCATTGTGACCACAGAGATCGCACATCCAGGAAGCTGGCTCTGCTCCAGGAGTGACAGCTTAGACACTGGCTGCCAAAACGGCATGCAGTTTCCTCTGCCTCTACCATCTTTCTGCCACCATCTGATGACTGTCATGCCCGTCAAGAAGTAACTCAAATTACAGGCGAAATTTCCCCTTGCATTCTCTCACCCAAGACACTCTTCACTGCTACTCCAAACCTTCCAGACTGTCTTATTAACTTTTTTTTTTTTTCCTTTTTGGCCACAGGTGGGACCTTAGCTCCCAGGCCAGTGATTGAACCCTGATTGGAAGCGCTGAGTCTTAACTCCTGGACAGCCAGGGAAGTCCCTGTTTTATTAATTCTTTAACACAGTGTATTATGATTATTTGTTTAAAAATCTCTCCGTCTAAGCTTCTCAAAGGTTTGGCTTATGCTTGTTTGTGTAACCCTAGAACTTCATACATTGTCTGGACATGGGAGGTGAGGAATGAATGAATAGGAGTGGATAAGTTGGGGGTGTGTGTTAAATTATCAGTCATATGGTTTCATGGCCATATTTTGCCTTTATGTTGCTAAATCAGATTAGATTCTAATTTCACTGAGGTCAGCAGGCCCTGATGACTGGTTTTTGGTTCTAAGGGCCATGATAGTTTCAGATGGTCCCCTGAAGGGGAAGAAGGGGCTTGAAGCCTTTGGAGGAGCTGAAAGCCTTTGGAGGACCCCCCAAGTCACCCACCCCTATCTCTGCATCTCCTTTTATACCCTTCAGGCATTTAAAAATAGGGGTTTGATTTCATCAGGTCCAACTGACCCCGTCAGTCAGTTCCAGGAACCAGGCAGTAGTTTCAGATTGCCTCTAATCCTTTGTAACACTNGGGCTTGAAGCCTTTGGAGGAGCTGAAAGCCTTTGGAGGACCCCCCAAGTCACCCACCCCTATCTCTGCATCTCCTTTTATACCCTTCAGGCATTTAAAAATAGGGGTTTGATTTCATCAGGTCCAACTGACCCCGTCAGTCAGTTCCAGGAACCAGGCAGTAGTTTCAGATTGCCTCTAATCCTTTGTAACACTGGCTTTCAAATGGGAAGATGCAGTACCCCTATGCTATAGGGACTTCCTAAGGGGTTCTCAAGTACTCATCATTTTTAAGGGAATTTATTTCCAGATCCTCCACTTCTGTATATATTCTACCAGAGAAAGTTCTGGGCTAGAGGCTTCAAGCTGGCTTTTGCTTCATAGTCGTAGTTCTGCTAGCCTTCATAAGAAAGGCGTATCCTGGGCCATTCTGAATCTTACTGTAGTACATCAATTGCCTGGGGCAATTAAAAATACATTTATTGTCTGGGGCAACAAAAAATCCTGGAAGTGACAAAGGGGCAGCATTTCCCTGAGTATCAGTTTCTGAGAAAGATCTTTTCTTTTGAAGTATGAATGTAACGACCTGCAACACTGTTCGTTCCAGCACACAATATGGTGATTTGATATTTCCATATATGACAAAGTAGTCACCACAATAAGCCTAGTACTATCTGTCACCACGCACAGTTATAACAGTGTTCCTATGCTCCTTATGCTGTGCGTTTCATCTCTGTGACTCATTTGTTTCGTAACTGGAAGTTTGTACTTAATCTTCCTCACCTATTTCACTCATCTCCGTATTCCCTCCCCTCTGGCAACCACCTGTTCGTTCTCTGTATCTATGAGTCTGTTTCTGTTCTGTTTGTTCATTTGTTTTTTAGATTCCATATATCAATAAATCATATGGTATTTGTCTTTCTCTGTCTGACATCTCACTTAGAATAATACCCTGCAGGTTTATCTAACCATGTTGTTGCAAACGGCAAGATTTCATTCTTTTGACGGCTGAGAAATATTCCATTGTATACATACACCATATCTTCTTCAAACGTTCATTTGCCAATGGATATTTAGGTTGCTTCCATATCTTGGCTATTGTAAATAATGCTGCTATGAGCATTGGGATGTGTATCTTTTTTAACTTATGAGTTTTTTTTTTCTCCCCAGAAAAATACCTCGAAATGAAATTGCCAGGTCACATGGTAGTTCCAGCTTTAATTTTTTGAAGAACCTCCATCCTGTTTTCTGTAGTGGCTGGACCAATTTCATTTCTACCAATAGTTCATGACGATTCCCTTCTCTCCACTTTCTCATCAACATTTATTTGTTGTCTTGTTGATGATAGCCATTCTGATAGGTGGGAGGTAATATCTCATTGTGGTTTTGATTTGTATTTCCCAATAATTAGTGATGCTGAGCATCTTTTCATGTGTCCGTTGGTCATCCACGTGTCTTCTTCAGAAAAACATCTGTTCAGGTCCTCTGTTCATTTTTCACTTGGGTTGTTTATTTTTTTGATGTCGAGTTGTATGAGTTCTTGGTACATTCTGGTTATTAACCCCTTATCAGATATATCATTTGCAACTATCTTCTACCACTCAGTAGGCTGCCTTTTCATTTTGTTGACAGTTATCAGGGAAATATCTTTTCATTATGGGGGACATCATTTATCAAGATCATTTTGAGTGGTATGTGGAAAAGAAATTGTATGAAGACCACCGGTTCAAAACAACACATTATAGTAGCCTCTGGAGGGTTTCCTAGGAGGTCCTGGCCTGGTCTTCTCAATCTCTGGACCTCTACAACTGGACCTCAATTTTATCAGGAGGATCAGGTAAATAATTTTTACTTGATTTCTTTTTAAAATATAATTAACTAATATATTTAGTTTTGGCTGCACTGGGTCTTTGTTGCTGCATGCAGGCTTTTTCTAGTTGCAGCAAGTGAGGACTACTCTCTAGCTGCCTTGAGGTGCACAGGCTTCTCGTTGCAGGGGCTCCTCTTGTTGCAGAGCATGAGCTCTATGGTGCTTGAGCTTCAGTAGTTGTGGCACACAGACTTAGCTGCCCCGTGGCATGTGAAGTCTTCCTGGACCAGGGTTTGAACCTGTGTCCCCTGCATTGGAAGATGGATTCTTAACCAATAGACCACCAGGGAGGTCCTTACACGATTTCCTTTTTTAAAAACTTATTTAATTGTGACTTGATTTCCTCATAACTTCCAGTGCAGTTGGCAGTCTCCCTCTTAAAAAGCATTATTTCCAGGGCTTTTTCACGGTCATACTCTGATTTACTTTTCTACCTCTACCCTTCGTTTTAAGTTTCCTTTTCTAGCATCATCTCTTCCAACTGACCTTTCCAATTCAGGAGGTTTGCACTTCAGTTATAATCCCTCTTCGCTTTCTGTTTTGTTTCTGTTTCTTGCTGCCTTTGGTTATTTGTATTCCTAGCAATTTGTGCTGACAAGTCTTTCTCTGTTGCTTTCCCTTGAAAGCAATATTTTGAGGGAATTCCAGTGGGCACTGAGTAATATTCTGCAGACCCATAATCCAGCCCTTAGACCCACTGCCCCTCCTCTTTCTGCTCTTTTCTTACTAAGAGGTTTCATCCATTAACCACAGTTTTCCATACCATCTGCATCCCAGTAACTCCCAGATTTCTTATTCTAGTCTAAGATCTTGTTCCCAAATTCCTAAATCCTGTTGCTTATTACACATCTATACCTGAAGGGCCCACAGAATTCATGTTAAAAAAACCCAAAAACCAAACTCATGTTTGTCCCATTAAGAATATCATCTTCTGCTAAGCTTCCTCAACTGACTCACAGTATTCCATCGGCCTAGTTCATGCCAGAGGCCTGGAAGGCATCCTTGATACCTCCTTAACCTCCTCCATAGCCAATAAACATCCTGTTCCTATGGATTACACTTCATGCATGATTCCCCTAAGCCTCCACGCTAGGCTACATACCTCCATTCTATACCCTCATATAGCACCTTGTACTTTATAATACTTATTCAAATTGTAACTACATAATTATTTGTGGAAGTCTCTCCCCTCTTATGTCATAATCTCCGAAAGCACAAGGACCATGCCTGCCTTTTTTCTGACCCATGGTAGGATCTCAATAAATATTTGTTGAAAGAAAGAAAGTGAAAGTGAAAGTCACCCAGTAGTGTCCGACACTTTGCGACCCCATGAAGTATATAGTCCATGGAATTCTCTAGGCCAGAATACCAGAGTGGATAGCCTTTCCCTTCTCCAAAATGAAAGTGAAATTTGCTCAGTCGTGTCTGACTCTTTGCAACCCTGCGTCCATGGAATTCTCCAGGCCAGAATACTGGAGTGGGGTGGGTAGCCTTTCCCTTTTCCAGGGGATCTTCCCAATCCAGGGATAGAACCAAGGTCTACTGCATTGCAGATGGATTCTTGACCATCTGAGCCACAGGGGAAGCCCAAATTTAATATTGTTAATTTAACAAATATGAACACAGATTATAGTAACTATGCCTTTCTTGGGCCTAATGCTATGTGCCCAGTAGGGGGCAGCAGAGTACAGCTAATGCAACGCATCTCGTCCTCGGTTGTTGAAAAGGGTGACTGAGAAAATGATTTAACTTTTCTGAGATTCTATTTTCTTCCTCAGAAATTAAGGTTAATTCTTCTCCCCACAGGTCAAAAGAGATAAGTAGATATAAAAGGGCTTTAATGCAAACAAAAGAGAGTGTTTTTGGAGTCAGTTATGATAAATATTTGTTGAATAAACAGAGACAGAGGAAGAGGACCTGGTTATACTCTGGAACAGATGTGAGTGGAGACTGGACAGTCAGAAGAGATGGAATGAAAGTTCAGGGAAGAGGCTGGCCTGAATCCAGAGCCAGCTGGAGGCAAAGCTGTGAAGTTAACACAGTGTGCTCTTGGCAGGCTCCTGTCTCTGCTCCCTGATCACTGCCTGCGCCCCCTTCCACCTCTGCCCTCTAGTGCCCTATCACTCACTGTCCTGTTGCAGCCCATTCTTTCCCTTTCCTCTCATCAAAGCACATCTGTCCTGTGTCCCAGCCCCTCAGATGCCTGCACATTGCCATCCACAACAGCCAGTTAACCCAATAAGGGGCCCTGGCTAACATGGTATGGCAGGTAGTGTGTCATTTTATTGCCCTCAATAATAGGAGTTGGACTTTCTTTTTTTAAAAAAAAGAAATTAATTAACTAATTACTTTTTTAGGAATCTGACAAAGACACTTGCTTCTTGGAAGAAAAACTATGACAAACCTAGACAGTGTATCAAAAAGCAGAGACATCACTTTGCTGACAAAGGTTGTATAGTCAAAGCTATGGTTTTTCCAGCAGTCATGTATGGATGTGAGAGTTGGGCCTTAAAGAAGGCTGAGCACCGAAGAACTGATGCTTTTGAACTGTGGTGTTGGAGAAGACTCTTGAGAGTCCCTCGGACAGCAAGATCAAACCAGTCAATCCTAGAAGAAATCAACCCTGAATACTCATTGGAGGGATGGATGGTGAAGCTGAAGCTCCAATACTTTGGCCACCTGATGTGAAGATCTGAGTTACTGGAAAAGACCCCAATGCTGGGAAAGATTGAGGGCAGGAGGAGAAGCAAGTGACAGAGGATGAGATGGTAGGATGGCATCATCGACTCAATGGACATGAATTTGTGCAAACTCCAGGAAATAGTGGAGGACAGGGAAGCCTGGAGCGCTGCAGTCTATGGGGTTGCAAAGAGTTGAACACAGCTGAGCGATTAAACAACAACTCAAAAAGAATACATTCTAGGGACTTCCCTGACAGTCCAGTGGTTAAGATTCCATGCTTCCAATGCAGGGGCATAGGTATGATCACTGGTCAAGGAGTTAAGATCCTACATGCTTCTCAGACAAAAATTAAAAAAAAAAAAAAGAATAAATTTCAAATGATGAAGCTTTAGGTTCTGTGGAATAAGAAAAAATGGCAAGTTAACAAGGATTAAGGCAGTCCTACAGAGTATGAGGTGGTTGGATAACATCATTGACTCAATGAACATGAGTAAGCAAGCTCCAGGAGGTGGTGAAGGACAAGGAAGCCTGGCGTTCTACACTCCATGGGTCACAAAGAGTCAGACACAACTGAGTGACTGAACAACAAATCTTGGTCTCAAGAAAAATAACTACACAAATACAGAATCTGCTAGATGTGCCTTGATAGCAACATGAGAAATCTTCTTAAAAAATTCGTAAAGATATACATCCATCCATTCTTATAATAAATGTATATGTATCCATATATACATCTTAATTGTAGTTATTACCAGTACAGTTGACTTTTTGGTTTATAGTTGTGTGAGTTTTGACAAATGCACCATCATGTAACCAACCACTACAGTAAAAATACAGAATGGTTCATCATTCCCTAAAAATGTCCATGTATTGGGACTACCCTTGTGGTCCAGTGGTAAGACGCCAAGCTTCCACTGCAGCGGGGCCCGGGTTAGATCCCTAATTGGTGAACTAAGACCTGAATTCCACATTTGTTGTTCAGTTGCTCAGTCGTGTCCAACTCTTTTCAATCCCATGGATGGCAGCACGCCAGGCTTCCCTGTCCTTCAGTGAAGATTGTTGAGATTTCTGAAATATCTGAGGTCGTTGAGATTTTTCCCAGCAATCTTGATTCCAGCTTGTGATGCATCCGATTAATAAATACATAAAATAAAAATATCTTTTTTTTAAAAAGGCCCATGTATTAACACTTTGTAGTCCAAACTGTCTCCCACCCTTAAGCCCTGATCACACTGAAGGTGTCTCTAGCCCTATAGTCCAATTTATCAAGTTTTCCTTTAATGAATTTTGTTTTAATTTTGCACTTAAGAATTCTGTCTAAGGTGACAAAGGTTTTTCTCCCTTGCTTTCTTCTAAAAGTCTCATAGGTTTTCATTTAGGTCCAAGATTCATTGCAACTAAATTTAAAAAATAGAAAGTGTAAGATACAGGTCAGGTTCACACGTTTACATAAGAAAGTCCAGTTACTTTAGCATCATTTGTTGAAAAGGTGATCTTTCCCATCACACTTTTGNGACTGAACAACAAATCTTGGTCTCAAGAAAAATAACTACACAAATACAGAATCTGCTAGATGTGCCTTGATAGCAACATGAGAAATCTTCTTAAAAAATTCGTAAAGATATACATCCATCCATTCTTATAATAAATGTATATGTATCCATATATACATCTTAATTGTAGTTATTACCAGTACAGTTGACTTTTTGGTTTATAGTTGTGTGAGTTTTGACAAATGCACCATCATGTAACCAACCACTACAGTAAAAATACAGAATGGTTCATCATTCCCTAAAAATGTCCATGTATTGGGACTACCCTTGTGGTCCAGTGGTAAGACGCCAAGCTTCCACTGCAGCGGGGCCCGGGTTAGATCCCTAATTGGTGAACTAAGACCTGAATTCCACATTTGTTGTTCAGTTGCTCAGTCGTGTCCAACTCTTTTCAATCCCATGGATGGCAGCACGCCAGGCTTCCCTGTCCTTCAGTGAAGATTGTTGAGATTTCTGAAATATCTGAGGTCGTTGAGATTTTTCCCAGCAATCTTGATTCCAGCTTGTGATGCATCCGATTAATAAATACATAAAATAAAAATATCTTTTTTTTAAAAAGGCCCATGTATTAACACTTTGTAGTCCAAACTGTCTCCCACCCTTAAGCCCTGATCACACTGAAGGTGTCTCTAGCCCTATAGTCCAATTTATCAAGTTTTCCTTTAATGAATTTTGTTTTAATTTTGCACTTAAGAATTCTGTCTAAGGTGACAAAGGTTTTTCTCCCTTGCTTTCTTCTAAAAGTCTCATAGGTTTTCATTTAGGTCCAAGATTCATTGCAACTAAATTTAAAAAATAGAAAGTGTAAGATACAGGTCAGGTTCACACGTTTACATAAGAAAGTCCAGTTACTTTAGCATCATTTGTTGAAAAGGTGATCTTTCCCATCACACTTTTGTAAAAAAATCAATTGACTGGCTCTGTGTCAGTCTGTTTCTGGACTCCCTGTTCTGCTCTATCGGTCTATACATCTATCCTTTTCCCAGACTATGCTATGTTTATCAATGTAGTGGTATTTCTCCACCACTGTTCTACTTTCCCAAAATTGTTTTAGCTTTCTAGTTTATTTGCTTTTCCGTATAAATTTTAAAATCAGCTTATTGATATTTACAAAAACTCCTGCTGGGATTTTGATTGGGATTGTGTTGAGTCTGTATGTCAATTGGGGAACTATTGACGTCTTAACAAAATTGAGGCTTCCAATCAATGAACATGTTGTATTGCTTTGATTTCCTTCACTGATGTGTTTTGCAGCATAAAGATCCATCATATATTTTGTTGTATCTATCCTTAAGACTTTCATTATTTCGGTGCAACTGAAAATTATTATTAACTTAAATTTGTTGGGACTTTCCTGGTGGACCAGTGGCTAAGACCTCACACTCCCAATGCAGAGTGCCTGAGTTCAATCCCTAGTCAAGGAACTAGATGCCACACACCACAACTAAGAAGATCCTACATGCCCCAACAAAGATTGGAGATCTGGAGTGCCACAACTAAGACAAGGTGCAGCCAAATAAATATTTTTAAAAATAAAATAAATTAATTTTCCAATTGCCAGTATATAGACATATAATTAATTTTTAAAAATTTTATTTATTTAGGCTGTGCCATGTCTTATTAATAATTGTGGCATGCAGGATCTTCAGTTTTGGCATACACACTCTTAGTTGTAGCATGTGGGATCCAGTTCCCTGACCAGGGATCGAACATAGGGCCCCTGCATCTGGAGATCGGAGTGTTAGCCACTGGACTACCAGGAAAGTCCAACATATAATTGATTTTTATGACTTTGTATCCTGTGACTTTGCCAAATTCATTAATTAGTTTCAGGAACTTTTTTTTTGTAGTTTAATAGAATTTTCCATATAGACAATTATGTTGGCTATTAACAGAGACAGTTTCATTTCTTCCTTTCCAATCCATGTGTCTTTTTTCCTCCTTGCCTTGTTGCATTAGTTAGAATTTTCCGGATAATATTGAACAGGCAAGAGTGAATATTGTTCTCAGTCTTAGGGAGAAGTCATTCAGTCTTTAAGGATGATGCCCTTTTGCTGAATGTCCTTCTTTTAGGCTAGGGAAGTTTCCTTCTATTCCTAGTTTGTTGTGAGATTTTATGATAAATAGATGTTGAATTGAATTCTGTTAATGCTTTCCATCAGTTGAGATTAACATGTGTTTTTTTCTGTTTTAGTCTGTCACTATGGTAGTGGGTATAGAATCTGCTTGCAGTGCGGGAGACCTGAGTTCGATCCCTGGGTCAGGAAGATCCCCTGGAGAAGGAAATGACAAACCACTCCAGTATTCTTGCCTGGAGAATCCCATGGACAGAGGAGCCTGGTGGGCTGCAGTCCACGGGGTTGCAAGAGTTGGACATGACTTAGCAACTAAGTCACCATGGTGAATTACATTAATTTATTTTTGGATGGTGTATCAGCATTGAATTGCCTTGAGTGAACTGTGATTCATAGTGAATTATTATCCTTTTCATATGTTTCTGGATATGATTTGCTAACAGTCTGTTGAGAGCTTTTGGTCTATGTTCATGTGGAATGTTGGTGTGTCAGGATAATGCTGGCCTCATAAAATGAGTTGCACAGTGTCGCTCCTTTTCTGTTTTCTGGGAGGGTCTGTGTAGAACTCTACCACTTTGTCTACTAAACACTTCCTCAAGTGTTTGGTAGAATTTGCCAGTGAAACCATCTGGATCTGGTATTTTCTTTGTCTGAGAACTCAATTTTCTTAAATATTGTCCCACGGTTCCCCAAACTGTTTTCTCCTCTGTGATGTTTTTTATAAAAAATAAATAAATTAATTAATTTTTGGCTGTGCTGGGTCTTCGTTGCTGTGCGCGGGCTTTCTCTAGTTGCGGTGCACAGGCTTCTCTTGCAGTGGCATCTCTTGTTGTGGAACATGGGCTCTAGGGCATGAGGGCTTCAGTAGCCGTGGTGCCCGGGGTTAGTTTCCCCGCTGCCTGTGAGATCTTCCTGGACCAGGGACTGAACTGGTGTCCCCTGCATTGGCAGGTGGATTCTTAACCACTGGGCACCAGGGAAGCCCCATATTGTGCCTTTAATTTGCGTTTCTTAGAGTCCCTTTTTTATTTCTCTATTTCTCTCATGTTGCATCCAATCTGTCAGTAAATTCTGTCACCTCTATCTTCATAGTATGTCCAACATCCAAGTACTTTCACCATTTCTGTTCACACCCTGGTCCACAACACCATCGTTTTTCACCCATATTATTAGCATAGCTTTGTATCAAGAGTGTCCGTGTCCGTGGGGCTCCCTGAGTGTGTCTCTGCTCCCTGAGCTCTATCTTCACCATGGTAGCCACAGTGATGCTCTTCAGACAAAGTCAGATCACATCATTCCTCTTCTCAAAAGCCTCCAATGGCTTCCCATCTCACTCAGCATTAAAAAAAAAAAAAATCAAAGTAGTTATAATTGGCCTCCAAGGCCCTTCTTGATCCTGCTTCTTCTTTTCTCCTTGGCAATATCCCCCGCTCCCCAGATAAACACACTTCCTAACACACAGGAATAAATTAAACTTAGCCCTCGGGACTTTGGCAGTTGCTCTGTCTACTCAGATTAGATTGCTGCTCCCACAGCCATGTGATGGTTCATTCTCTCCCTTCCTTCAGATCTCAGCTCAACAGTCAGATTTTAGAGGTCTGTCCTGACTGTGCTATACAAAACAGCAACTCGTCACCCCTGGCACTCCTTATTCCTTTATTACTGTCCCTTACCTCCCTTGCTGTTTCTTTTAGAAATTAGTTTTTATTGGAGTACAGGTGCTTTACAATGGTGTGTTAGTTTCTACTGTATAGCAAAGTGAATTAGCCGTACGTGTATATCAGTCCCTTCCCTTCTGGACTTCCTTCTCATTTAGGTCACCACAGTGCATTCAGTAGACTTCCTTGTGCTACACAATATGTTCTCATTAGTTATCTATTTTGCATACAATATCAGTAGTGTATATATGTCAATCCCAGTCTTCCAGTTCCTCCTGCCAGCCCCCCTTCCCCACTTAGTATCCATATATCTGTTCTCTACATCTGTGTTCTTTCCTTTTCTACCTAGCAGTCGACAGTAAGTTCTACAGGACAGGGACTTGGTTTTGTTCTCTACTACAGTCCCAGCTCCTCAAATAGTGTCTAAAACATAGTAGGCACACTATGTCTTTTTGGAATAGATTCACATAAATTGACAAGTTGTGGTACATTCAGAAAAATAATACCAGTATACTAAAAAGCCACGTCACGTAAGAAACCTTTAAGGGAACCAGAGATGTTTAACTTAGAGAAGATTTGGGGGAAAAGGATCACTGTCTTTGAAGCTATGCAGGGCTGTCACATGTGATTTTGGAGATCAGAATTTAGACCTGACCTCTTTGAATATTTTTAGTGACAGGGAGCTCCCTACTTTGTGAGGCTGCCAGTTCTTTCATTGGAGTGCTCTGCTAGAAAGTTATACTGAAGTAACATTTATTCCTCTTATTCATTAATCTGTTCTCTATGTTAGTTGCTCAGTCATGTTCAACTCTTAGCGACCCTATGGACTATAGCCTGCCAGGCTCCTCTGTCCGTGGAATTCTCCAGGCAACAATACTGGAGTGAATTGTCATTTCCTTTGCCAGGGGATTGTCCTGACCCAGGGATCGAACCTCAGTCTCCTGCATTGTAGGCAGATTCTTTATCTTCTGAGCTACCAGGGAAGTTCTAAAATGTGTTCTCTAGAGCTCCACAGATCAGATATCCTCCCCTCTTCACCTGTTACTGGATGGAATGAGATACCAAGGAAGGGAATTCCTGGAAGTCCAGTGGTTAGGACTCCAAGGTCTCACTGCTAAGAGCCCTGGTTCAGTTCCTGATTGGGGAACTAAGAATCCACATGCTTCAAGGTGCAGCAAAACAAAAAAAGAAGAAGAAAGAAAGAGAGACACCAACAGATATGCCTGAGGAAATTTTAAAAAACTAAAGAAAAAAAGTGACAGGATTTCTGTTTCGTAGAAAGGAATCCATGCTAAGTTGTTTCAGTTGCGCCTGACTCTTTGCAAACCCATGGACTGTAACCCTCCTCTGTCCATGGGGTTCTCCAGGCAAGAATAATGGAGTGGGTTGCCATGCACTCCTCCAGGGGATCTTCCCCACCCAGAGATAGAACCCACATCTCTTATGTCTCTTGCATTGGCAGGCGGGTTCTTTACCACTAGCACTGCCTGGGAAGTACATACGCACATAGAATTGTTGCTGGTTTATTTTGGTGGAGAGGGCTTCTGAGAGGAAAGAGAAGGAAGGGAGATGAGTTGATGGCTCGGGAGTGGAATCTTGGGGAAAAGGACAGAAATATCTACAGGAGAATTTGATTAAGTGTCTGCTGATGGCATGATGATCGTTTTTACCAGGCTCTCCATTAGGTAATCAGTAAAATATCCCTGCACTGTAGAACTGAGTCTATTTGAGGAGGGAATATACAGGAATCTTGAGTCTGGTGAGTGTGGAGCGAGGCTGAGGCTGCTCAGAAGAGGGATGTCACATGTAGGTCCACATACACCAGGCCTTCAGCTGTACGAGGGGATATCAGAGGACTCAGAGTTTGGATTCTGAACACTGCAAGTGAGAATAATAACATCTGCCAGGAAATGAGAATAACAACATCCATCAGGAAATGAGAATAATAACATCCACCAGGAAATGAGGATAATACCTGCCCTTCTTTCCTAATAAACTTGTTTGGCAGATCAACAAAAATTTTAACAAGATAATAGAATAAAAATGTCTCTGTAATGATAAAGTTGTATACAAAAGGGATTATTATTACTATTAACTAAGCAGAAGACTGGATGACATAACTTCATTTCTCAAAAAATGTCAATTTATTCATTCATCTAGCCATTTGTTGTCTTTCTTCTAAATTCCTGGCACTGTTCTAGTTACTAAGGCTACAAGGATGAACAAGTGTGTTTGATTTCCCTAGTTCAGCTCAGTTCAGGCGCTCAGTCGTGTCCGACTCTTTGCGACCCCATGAATCGTAGCACGCCAGGCCTCCGTGTCCATCACCAACTCCCAGAGTTCACTCAGACTCACGTCCATCAAGTTAGTGATGCCATCCAGCCATCTCATCCTTGGTCGTCCCCTTCTCCTCTTGCCCCCAATCCCTCCCAGCATCAGAGTCTTTTCCAGTGAGTCAACTCTTCCCATGAGGTGGCCAAAGTACTGGAGTTTCAGCTTCACCATCAATCCTTCCAAAGAAATCCCAGGGCTGATCTTCAGAATGGACTGGTTGGATCTCCTTGCAGACCAAGGGACTCTCAAGAGTCTTCTCCAACACCACAGTTCAAAAGCATCAATTCTTCAGCGCTCAGCCTTCTTCACAGTCCAACTCTCACATCCATACATGACAACAGGAAAAACCATAGCCTTGACTAGACGGACCTTAGTCGGCAAAGTAATGTCTCTGCTTTTGAATATGCTATCTATGTTGGTCATAACTTTTCTTCCAAGGAGTAAGCGTCTTTTAATTTCATGGCTGCAATCACCATCTGCAGTGATTTTGATTTCCCTAGAGGAGGAACTAATTAACTATTGCCTGTAGAATTGAGTGTAACTTCTTAGTATGGCATTCTTTCCTTCTTTCTTTTTTAAATTGGCTTTGCTGCCCAGCATTCGACAAGGGATTGAACCCAAGTCCCCTGCAGTGGAAGCACAAATTTTTAACCAATGGGCCACCACAGAATGTCCCCAGCATGGAGCTCTTAATCTGGTACCTAAAAGACCCATTTTATGTCCCAAGACATTTATGTAGACTATATTCAGAGCAGCCAGATCAGATCATTTATTATTTTCCAAACATATGGTGCTCCTTCACCCTGTTTGCCTTTAGGCTATCATATCCGTCCACAATCCACTCATTATTCATTCATCAAACAATCATGTATTGGACTCTTGTCTCAGAGGCCTCTTAGGCTTTCTTCATTTTCTTTTTTCATTCTTTTTTCTATGTTTTGTTCTGTGGCACTGATTTCCACCATTCTATCTTCCAGGTTACTTATCTGTTCTTGGAAGTGAAAGTTGCTTAGTCATGTCCGACTCTTTGTGACCCCATGGACTGTATAAGTCTATGGAATTCTCCAGGCCAGAATATTGGAGTGGGTAGCTGTTCCCTTCTCCAGGGGATCTTCCCAACCCAGAGATCAAACCCAGGTCTCCCACACTGCAGGCAGATTCTTTACCAGTTGAGCCACAAAGGAAGCCCAAATCTGTCTTAAGCCTCAGTTATCCTGCTATTGATTCCTTCTAGTACATTGTTCATCTCTGTTTATTTGTTCTTTAGTTCTTTTAGGTCTTTGGTAAATATTTTTTGCATCATCTCCATTCTTTTCCCAAGATCCTGGATCATCTTTACCAACATTATTCTAAATTCTTTTTCTGGAAGGTTGTATATCTCCACTTGGTTCAAGATAGTGGAATGGAAGGATGTGTGCTCATCTCTTCCTGGGAGAGCACCAAAATTGCAACTAGCTGCTGAACAACCATTGATAGGACACTGAAACACACCAAAAAAAGATACTGCATGTCCAAAGACAAAGAAGAAGCTGCAATGGGATGGTAGGAGGGGTGCAATCATAATAAAATAAAATCCCATACCCTCCAGGTGAGCTGCTCACAAACAGGAGAACAATAACACCAAAGACATTCTTCCACTGTTGAGAAGGTTCTGAGCCTCATGTCAGCCTTTTCATCCTGGGGAGCCAGCAAAGGGACTGGGAATCCCCAGGGAATCTGACTTTGAAGGCCAGCAGGACTTGATTACAGGACTTCCACAGGACTAGGGGAAACGGAGACTCCAGTTTTGGAGGGCACGAATAAAATCTCGCGTGTACCAAGACTCAGGGGAAAGGAACACTGACCCCACAGGAGACTGAACCAGACCTGCCTGCTAGCTTGATCAGGCCCCATTTGTTTATTTTTACTTTTATTTCTGTTGCCTTGGGAGACTGACCTGAGAAAACATTGCTACAATTTATGTCAGAGAGTGTTTTTCCTGTGTCCTCTTACAGAAGTTTTATGGTGTCTTTTCTTATATTTAAGTCTTCAAACCATTTAAGTTTATTTTTGTGTATGGCATGAGGAAGTATTCTAATTTCATTTATTTACATGCGGCAGTCCAGCTTTTCCAACACCACTTACTGAAGAAATTGCCTTTTCCCCATTAGATCGTCTTGCCTCCTTTATCAAAGGTTATTGACCATAGGTGAGTGGCTTTATTTCTGGGTCCTCTATTCTGTTCCATTTATCCATAAAACCATACATATTGAATTAAATTAAAAGGAGGGAGAAGACTGCAAGCCAAACTACCCAGAAGGAGGCTTTGAGAATATGTGAGGGCATTACTTGTTTAAATTTATTCCAGATTTGTTTACTTATTGTGTAAACTCCAATTGGGCCTTCAAATAGGCTGGCTACTGATGGGTAGGCCGAAGCCAAACATTCTGTGGTTGTTCCAGGAAGAAGAATGGGATTTGTAAAACTCTTACAGTTCCCAAATGCCAGCTGTCTGGACTTAGGAACTCAAAATTCTAGTTGTCAGAGCTGGAAAGTAACTCAGAAATTTAAGTTCCCTTTTGGCAGAGTGTGACTTAGCCAAGATCACAGAGCTATGAACAAATATTTACATGTATAAGCATAGGCAACAAAGCGAAGTCGCTCAGTCGTGTCCGACTCTTTGCGACCCCATGGACACCAGGCTCCTCCATCCATGGGATTTTCTAGGCAAGAGTACTAGAGTGGGTTGCCATTTCCTTCAGGGAACTTCCTGACCCAGGGATTGAACCCAGGTCTCCCACATTGTAGATGCTTTACCGTCTGAGCCACCAGGGAAGTCAAACCTTCTATTAACTCTTTACTGTGTAGAACTTTCTAGAAATGAGAATATCATCTCCCTAGAAGGTGAGAGTTACTCATCCCACTGTTTTTCTGATGCTTTACCTCTCCTTCTTCAGGATGTGAACAAGAACTTTCAGAAAAACCCTGCAAGTAATCCCCAGGTAATCTCTACAACTTATGAGTCCCGCCACCTCTCACCGCATGGTCAAGGAGCATTAACTCAGGATCAAAAGCCAGAAATCCTAAGTTCTAGTGTCAGTTTTCACACCAGATAACTGTGGAACCTCAGACAACCTGCTTAGTCTGTCCCAGCTTCAGTTTTTCCCTCAGGTCAAGAGTATATGACCTGATGAGAGTATATGGTGTAGCAATGCAAGAGATTTCAGTTCATTCATTTTGTATCTTGGAACCTTACCAAATTCACTGATTAGCATCTGGTGGCATCTTTAGGATTTTCTATGTATAGTATCATGTCACTTGCAAATAGTGATTGCTTTACTTCTTTTCCAGTTTGGATTCCTTTTATATCTTTATCTTCTCTGATTGCTGTGCTAGAACTTCCAAAACTATGTTGAATAATTGTGGCAAGAGTGGACATTCTTGTCTTGTTCCTGATCTTAGAGGAAATATTTTCAGTTTTTCACCACTGAAAATTATATTTTCTGTGTATTTTCAATATATGGCCTTTATTATGTTGAGGTAGGTAGCCTCTATGCCCACTTTCTGGAGACTTTTGGTCATAAATGGTGTTGAATTTTGTCAAAAGCTTTTTCTGCATCTATTGAGATGACTGTATGGTTTTTATTCTTCAATTTGTTAACATAGTATATCATATTGATTGATTTGCATATATTGAAGAATCCTTGCATCCTTGGGATAAATCCCACTTGATCATGGTGTATGATCTTTCTTAATGTATTGTTAGATTCTGGTTGCTATTATTTTGTTGAGGATTTTTGCTCCTATGTTCATCAGTGATACTGGTGTGTAATTTTCTCTTTTTGCATGTGTGTGATATCATTGTCTGGTTTTGGTATCAGGGTGATGGTGACCTTGTAAAATGAGCTTGGGAGTTTTCTTCTATAGTTTTTTGGAAGATTTTGAGAAGGATGGGTGTTAGTTCTTCTCTAAATGTTTGATAGAATTTGCCTGTGAAGCCATTTTGTCCTGGACTTTTATTTGTTGGAAGGTTTTTAATCATAGTCTCAATTTTACTACTTGTGATTGTTCTGTCCATATTTTCTATTTCTTCATGGTTCAGTCCTAGAAGCTTATACCTTTCTAAGAATTTTTCAATTTCTTCCAGGTTATCCATTTTATTAATATATAGTTGCTTGTAGTAGCCTCTTATGACCCTTTGTGTTTCTGTGGTGTCAGTTGTAATTTCTCCTTTTTCATTTCTAATTTTATTGATCTGGGTCTTCTCTCTTTTTTTCTTGATGAATCTGGCTAAAAGTTTATCTATTTTGTTTATCTTCTCATAGAACCAGTTTTTAGTTTCACTGATCTTTGCTACTTTTCTTTGTTTCTATTTCATTTATTTCTGCTCTGATTTTTCTGATTTATTTGTTTCTAATTTCATTTTGATACACTAGAAATAAAAGACCAGAAAGAGAAATTAAACTGTAAGATACTGATGAAAGAAATCAAAGATGATACAGATTAAGAGATGTACTATGTTGGTGGATTGGAAGAATCAATATTGTGAAAATGGCTATACTACCCAAAGCAACCTAGAAATTCAGTGCCATCCCTATCATATTGCCAATGACATTTTTCAGAAAATTAAAACAAAAAAACTTACAATGTGTATGGAAACACAAAAGACCCTGAAGAGCCAAAGCAATCTTGAGGAAGAAAAACAGAACTGGAGGAATCAGGCTCCCTAACTTCAGATAATACTACAGTAATCAAGACGGTATGATACTGGCACAAAGACAAAAATATAGTTCAATGGAACAGGACAGAAAGCTCAGAGATAAACCCATACACCTACGATCACTTAATCTATGACAAAGCAGACAAGAATATATAATGGAGAAAAGACAGTCTCTTCAATAAGCAGTTCTGGTAACACTGGACAACTATATGTAAAGAATGAAATTAGAATACTCCTTAACATCATAACAAAAACTCAAAATGGGTTAAAGACTTAAATGTAAGGCTGGAGGCTATAAAAACTTCCAGAGGAAAACATAGGCAGAACACTCTGACATAAATTGCAGCAAGATCTTTTTTGACCCACCTCCTAGAATAATGAAAATAAAAACAAAAATAGATAAATGGGACCTAATTAAACTTAAAAGCTTTTGCATAGCAAAAGAAACCATAAACAAGATGAAAAGACAACCCTCAGAATAGGAGAACGTGCTTGCAAACAAAGCAACCAACAAGGGATTAATCTCCAAAATATACAAATAGCTCATGCAGCTCAATGCCAAAAATAACAAGCAACCCAGTCAAAAAACAGGCTGAAGGGACTTCCCTGGTGGTCCAGTGGCTAAGACTTTGAGCTCCCAATGCAGGGGGCTCAGGTTCACTCCATGATCAGGAAACTACATCCTACATGCCACAACTAAAGATCCCACAGCTAAGACCTAGAGCAGTCAAATAAATAAATATATATATATATTTTAAATGGGCTGAAGACCTAAACAGACATTTCTTCAAAGAAAACTTACAGACAGAAAGAGGCCTATATTTCTGTTTTTGTGCCAGTACCGTGCTATCTTGACTGCAGACACTCATTCCCATATTCAGGCTGCATTTCTACCTCTAATTCTCTTGCTATTTCCACACCATCTGCAGTTGCTTTCTCTGCTGAAGTCTTGAACTTTTCAAAGTCACCTGTGAGGGTTGGAATCATCTTCTTCCAAATTTCTGTTAATGTTGCTATTTGACCCCTTAATATACATGTATCTTTTCTGACTGTGCCAAATGGCATGTGGAATCTTAGTTTCCAGACCAGGGATTGAACCACCCCCCTGCAATGGAAGTGCAGATTCTTAACCACTGGACTGCCAGAAAAGTCCAGCCTTGTCTTAAATGTCTTTAATGGCATCTAGAATGGTGACTCCTTTCTAGAAGGTTATTAATTGACTTAGCCCAGATCCATCAGAGAAATCATCACTATGGCAACTATAGGCTTACAGAAAGTATTTCTTAAATAAAGAAAGTTGAAGTTGTAATGACTCCTTGATCCATGGGCTACGGAATGGATGTTGTATCAGCGGACATGAAAATAACATTAACCTCATTGTCTATCTTCATCAGAGCTCTTGGGTGACCAGTTGCATTAATGAGCAGTAATATTCTGAAAGGAATCTTTTTTAAAATTTTTATTCCAAAGAAGTGGGTCTCAACAGTGGGCTTAAAATATTCAGTAAGCTCTGTTGTAAACAGATGTGCTGTCATCCAAGCTTTGTTATTCCATTTATAGAGCACAGGCAAAGTAGATTTAGCATAGTCTTAGGGGCCCTAAGATTTTTAGGATAGTAAATGACCACTGGCTTCACCTTAAAGTTACTAGGTGCGTTAACCCCTAACAAGAGAGTCAGCCTGCCTTTCGAATCTTTAAAGCCAGGTATTGACTTCTCTTTTCTAGCTATGAAAATCCTAGATGGCATCTTCCAATGAAAGGGTGTTTCATTTACATGGAAAATCTGTTGTTTAGTGTGTGCTGCTTTGTCTATGTCTATGGAATTCTCCAGGCAGGAATATTGGAGTGGGTTGCCATTTCCTACTCCAGGGGATGTTCCTGACCCAGGGATCGAACTAGGGTCTCTTGAGTCTTCTGCACTGAAAGGCAGATTCTTTACCACTAGTGCCACTGGGGAAGCCCACTTGTTTAGTGTGACCAACTTCATTACTTATTTTCACTAGATCTGGGTAATTTGCTGCAACTTCTACATCAGCCCTGAATATTCATTGGAAGGACTGATGTTGATGCTGAAGCTGAAGCTCCACTACTTTGGCCACTTGATGTGAAGAGCCAACTAGGAAAAGACCCTGATGCTGGGAAAGATTGAAGGCAGGAGGAGAAGGGGATGATAGAGCTCCGGGAGATGGTGAAGGACAGGAAAACCTGGCATGCTGTGGTCCATGGAGTCACAAAGAGCTACTGAACTACAACTACATCAGCATTTTTGCTTTACCTTGCACTTTTATGTTGCAGAAATGGCTTCTCTTCTCAACCTCATGCACTAACATTTGCTAGCTTCAAATGTTTCTTCTGTAGCTTCCTCACCCCTCTCAGGCTTCATAGAATTGAAGAGTGAAAGTGAAAGTGAAATTTGCTCAGTTGTGTCCAACTCTTTGCAACCCTATTTACTATACAGTCCATGGAATTCTCCAGGCCTGAATACTGGGGTGGGTAGTCTTTCCCTTCTCCAGGGGATCTTTCCAACCCAGGGATCGAACCCAGGCGTCTCCCTATTGCAGGCAGATTCTTTACCAGCTGAGCCCCCAGGGAAGCGAGTTAGGGCCTTATTCTGGATGAAACTTTGACATAAGGGAATGTTGTGGCTGGTCTGATCCTCTCTCCAGACTAATCTTTCTCCATATCAGCAATAAGGCTGTTTCACTTCTTTAGCATTCATGAGCTACTGAAGTAGCGTTTTTAATTTTCTTTTAAGAACTTTCCCTTTGTAATCACAACTTAGTTAACTTTTTGGTACAAGAGGTCTAGCTTTCAGCCTATTTTGGCTTTCAATATGCCTTTCTCACTAACCTTAATAATTTCTAACTTTTCATTTAATGTGAAAATGCACAACTTTTCCTTTCATGTAAACACTTAGAAGCCACTGTAGGATTATTACTGGCCTAATTTCAATATTGCTGTGTCTCAGGGAATAGAGAGGCCCAAGGAAAGGGAGTGAGATGGAGGAACTGTCAGTTGGTGAAGCAGTCAGAACACATACACATTTAATAAGTTTGCCATCTTATATAAGCAGAGTTCATGGAGCCCCCAAACAATTACAACAGCAACATCAAAGATCAGTGATCACAGACCACCATAACAGATGCAATAATGATGAAAAAGTTGAAATATTGTGAGAATTAACAAAAATGTGACACAAAGACAGGAGGTAAGGAAATGCTGTTAGAAAAATGCCTCTGGTAGACTTGCTCAATGCAGGGTTGCCACTAACCTTCAGTTTGTAAAAAAACTGCAATATGTAAAATAGATAGCTAGTGGGAAGTTGCTGCATAAAACAACTCCTAGTCTGGTGCTCTGTGATGAGCTAGAGGGGTGGGGTGGGGTATGGGAGAGAAGCTCAAGAGGGAAGGGATATATGTATCCTTATGGCTGATGGAGTCGGACTCCACTGAGCGACTTCACTTTCACTTTTCACTTGCATGCATTGGAGAAGGAAATGGCAACTCACTCCAGTGTTCTTGCCTGGAGAATCCCAAGGATGGGGGAGCCTGGTGGGCTATTGTCTATGGGGTCGCACAGAGTCGGACATGACTGAGGCGTCTTAGCAGCAGCAGCAGCATGGCTGATTCACCTTGTTGTACAGCAGAAACCAATACAACATTGTAAAACAATTATACTCCAATTAAAAAAAAAAAAAAGAAACACAAACCCACAACCCTACAACATCTGTGAGGTGTAATAAAGCAAAACACAATAAAATAAGGTACACCTGCATAGAGATATAACTCACATACCATAAAATTCATCCATTTAAAGAATGCAGTTCAGTGTTTTCTCTATCTTGTGCAACTATCATCAGAGTCCAAATTTAGAATATTTTCATTACCCCAGAAAGTAACCCTGTATCCTTTAGCAGTCACTTTCTCTCAACACCTCCTCCTCCCAACACTAAGCACCACCAATATATTTTCTATATCTATGGATTTCCTATTCTGGACATTTCAGGTAAATGGAATCATGCAAGATGTGTTTCTTTGTGACTGGCTTCTTTCATTTATCATAATGTTTTCAAGGCTTATCCTTGTTGTAGCACGTTATCAGTACTTTATTCATGTTTTTGGCTATGCAATATTCTGTTGTAGAAACACACCACGGTTTGTTTATCCGTTCATCAACTGATAGATATTTGAATTGTTTCCACCCTTTGGCTGTTATGAACAATACTGCTATGAACATTCATGTAGAAGCATTTGTGTAGACATATTTTCAGTTCTCTTGAGTACATTCCAGGAATGGAATTGCTGAGTCAATTGAAAAGTACATTTAACTCTTTGGGAACTGTTCAACGTCTTCCAAAGTAGGCGTACCATTTTATATTTCCAACAGCAGTGTCTGAGGGTTCCACTTTCTCCACATCCTCACCAATACTGGTTTATTGTCTGTCATTAAATTTTAGCCATGCTTGATGGTGTGAAATGGTATCTCAGTATAGCCTCAATTTGCATTTCCAACATGGGTTTGAGTGAACTCCGGGAGTTGGTGATGGACAGGGAGGCTTGGTGTGCTGCGGTTCATGGGGTCACAAAGAGTCGGACACGACTGAGCAACTGAACTGAACTGAATGACTAATGATGTTGTACATCTTTTCATGTGCTTTTAAGCACTGGCATATACTCTTTAAGAAATGCTTATTCAAATTTTTTGCCTGTTTTTATATTGGATTATCTTTTTATTTTTGTGTTATAAGAGCTCTTTATGTATTCTCAATACTAGATCCTTATTAGATATACGAGTTACAAATATGTTCCTCTATTCTGTGGGATATGTTTTCATTTTATCGATAGTGTGTTGTGAAGCATCAAAGTATTTTATTTTGATGAAGCGCAATGTATCTATTTTCTTCCTTTGTTGCTTGTACGTTTTGTATTATAGCTAAGAAATCATCACCCAATCTTAGGCCAATATTTACACTTACGTTTTCTTCTAAGAGTTTCATGGTTTATATTTAGTACTTTGATCCATTTTGAGTTAATTTGTGTTTTTAGTGTAAGGTTGGAATTCTGACTTCATTCTTTTGCATGTTGATATCCAGCCGTCCCAGCACCATTTATTGAAAAAATTATTCTTTCTCCATTGAATTACGTTAGCAAATTGTAGAAAATCAGTTGACCATGATATAGGGGTTTATTTCTGGAGTCTCTGTCCTTTTCCGTTGATCTATCTGTCTGTTGCTATGCCAGTAAAACACTCTGTCGATCATTGTAGCTTTGTAGTAAGTTTTTAAATCAAGAAGTGTGAGTCCTCAACTTTTTTTCAATATATTTTTGTGAGCTATTTTGGGTCTCTTGCACTTCCACATGAATTCTACCAATTTCTACAAAAAAAACCCAAAAAAGGCAGCTGAGATTTTAATAAAGACTGCATTGAATCTGTAGATTAGTTTGGAGACTATTACTGCCTTAATATATTAAGTCTCTGATCAAGGAATACAGGCTGTTTTTCATTTATTTAGAACTTCTTTAATTTTTTTCGATAAAGATTTTTACTTTTTGTTTTAAAGATTTTATGCTCTTTTTGTTAAATTTATTTTTAAGTATTTTATTCTTTTTCATGCTATTTAGAATAGGGATTTTTCTTTTTAAATTAATTATTGGATGGTTTATTGCTAGTGCATAGAATTACAATTTGTTTTTATATATTGATCTTGTATTCTGCAATGTTGCCAACTTGTTTATTAGCTCTAATAGTTGTTTTTAGTAGATTCTTTAAGGTTTTCCACATATAAAATCATGTGAATAGATATACTTTTATTTCTTCCCTTCCAATCTAGGTGCTTTTTTTCTTGCCTGATTTTATTCTTACCTGTAGAACCTGAAGTATTGACATAATATTTTTTAAAAATAGGTAGAGCAGAAATTCATGTTGTTTTTGATTTTAGGGGAAAAAGTTAAGTATGATGTTAGCTGAGGGCTTGTCTATAGATAATATTTATAAGGTTGAATAAGTTCCCTTCTGTTTCTAATTTGTTAAGTGTGTTTTTCATACAAGGTATTGGTATTTATCAAATGCTCTTTCTTCATCTACTGACTAGGTTGATTTTGTCTTTTATTTTATTGATATGGTATATTACACAGACTGATTTTCATAAATTGAGCCATATATTTATCCCTGGGATAATCTTACTTGATCATGATATGTCATCCTTTTTATATTTTGTTGGATTCAATTTGTTAGTATTTTGTTAAGAATTTTTTTGTTTATATTAATTAGATAGCCATAGTTGTCTTGTTATTCTCTATCTGGTTTTGGTCTCAAAGTAATACTGGCTTCATAGGATGGCCTGGAAAGTGTTCCCTCTCCTGTTTTTTGAAAGAGTTTATCAAGGATTAATGTTAGTTCTTCTTTAAATGTGGTAGAATTCACTAGTGAAGTAATTTGGGCCTGGGCTGGCACGTTTTTGTGGGAAGTTTAAAAATTACTAATTCAACACTTTTGCTTGTTATAAGTCTATTTTTACATTTTCATTTCTTCTTAGTCTGGGTCAGTTGTTTGTATTTTTTAGGAATTCGTCAGTTTCATCAGTGTTATCTAATTTGTTGACAAACAGTTGTTTGTACTATTCCTTACAATCATTTTAATTCCTGTGCTAATATTTGTAATTTGGTCTTCTCTTTTTTCTTGATAAGTCTAGCTAAAAGTTTTGTCAAATTTGTTTATTTTTTTCAAAGATCAAAAGCTGTGGTGTTGGAGAAGACTCTTGAGAGTCCCTTGGACTGCAAGGAGATCCAACCAGTCCATTCTGAAGGAGATCAGCCCTGGGGTTTCTTTGGAAGGAATGATGCTGAAGCTGAAACTCCAGTACTTTGGCCACCTCATGTGAAGAGTTGACTCACTGGAAAAGACTCTGATGCTGGGAGGGATTGGGGGCAGGAGGAGAAGGGGACGACCGAGGATGAGATGGCTGATGGCATCACTGACTCAATGGGCATGAGTCTGAGTGAACTCCAGGAGTTGGTGGTGGACAGGGGGGCCTGGCGTGCTGCAATTCATGGGGTTGCAAAGAGTCGGACACGACTGAGCGACTGAACTGAACTGATTTCACTTATCTACTCTAAAGCTTATTAATTCCATTCTTCTACTTGATTTAGGTTTAGGTTGTTCCTCTTCTAGCTTCTTAGATGGAAGGTTAGGTTATTGATTTGAGCTATTCCTTTTTTTTAAATATAGGCACTTAAACCTATACATTTCCCCCATCTCTAACCAATCTAGCTATATCTCATAAGTTTTGAGATGTTTCACTCACCTCAAACTATTTTCTAGTTTACCTCATGAATTTTTTTTTGACCCATTTTAAATTTAGGAATGTGTTGTGTACATACAAATCTGTGAATTTTCCAAATTTTCTTTTTATTGATTTCTAACTTAATCCCACTTAATCTCAAAGAACATACTTTTAATGACTTTCTTTTTAAATTATTGGGACTTGCTTCATGGCCTAACACATGATCTGTCCTTGAAAATGGTCCATGTAATATATGTTCTGCTGTTGTAGGATGGAGACTCCTATAGGTGTGTATTAGGTCTAGTTGGTTTATATTGTTGTTCAAGCGTTCTGTGTCATTATTGATTTTCTGTAATTGCTTAAAAATGGAGTACTGAAGCCTGCAACTATTATTGCTGGATAGGAATCTGCCAGGGAGAGAAAAGAACATGGCATGAAATGGCACGACCAGAAAGGACAAGGTATGGTGGGGAAACAAGGGTGGCTTGAAGGGGATAGAAGGTAGGTTGAGAGAGGGGAAGGATACTGTAGACTGAATGTTTGTGTCTCCCCCTCCCAAATTCAGATGTTGAAACCTAATCCTCATTGTGGTGGTATGTGGAGGTGGGACATTTGGGAGTGATTAGGTCATGAGGGTAGAACATTCATGAATGGGATAAGTACCCTTAGAAAAGAGACTCCAGAGAGCTCCCACCCCAATTCTACCTTAAGAGAACACTAAGAAGATGGGCACCCTTGGACCGAGAAGTAGGCCCTCATCAGACACTGAGTATGCCAGCAGCTCAGTCTTGAACTGCCTAGCTTTGAAAACTGAGAAATAAATGTTTTTTGTTTAAGCCACCCAGTCTGAACAGACTGAGACAGAGGGGTTGAAGATGAAGCTAGAGAAAAGATAGGTTGGTGCTGGTTTATGCAGACTCCTGAACTCCAAACTAAGGAATTTAAATTTTATCCTATACACAATGGAAGAACTAAAGAATTCTGAACTGAAGACTGGCATGTTATCAAAAGCATTTTGATGGCAACTCTTTGAGGGAACTAAAAGAGGTGAGGTGAGATGAAGTCACTCAGTCGTTTCCGACTCTTTGTGACCCCATGGACTGTAGCCTACCAGGCTCCTCCCTCCATGGGATTCTCCAGGCAAGAGTACTGGAGTGGGTTGCCATTTCCTTCTCCGGGGATCTTCCTAACCCAGGGATCGAACCTGGGTCTCCCTCATTCCAGGCAGACGCTTTAACCTCTGAGTCACCAGGGAGAGTCAGATCTAATTCTAACAATTCAAGTTAGAGTTGGTGAAAGCCTGAACTACTGCAGCTCCAGCATTGATGAAAGGGATGATGTAACATCTCAGAGCATTAATACATCTGACTCACACTCCAAGACTTCACTCTTCCAGGCTGGTTTCTTCCCACCTTCTCCTTTCCATTTTGCCTCCTCATTTGGGAGAAGGGTTGGTACAGTCTTGATCTGGACAGTGTCCATGCCAGGCCCTTAAATTTAGGGTCAATGAGTCTTAGTCTATCTGCAGCCAAGGACTTCTCTGGTGGTCCAGTGGTTAAGATTCCATGCTCCCACTGCAAGGGGACAGGGGTTCTGTCTCTGTTCAGGGAACTAAGGTCCCGCATGCTGCAGGGTGTGTCCAAATTAAATAAATAAATAAATACAATGCAGCTGAAAGGAGAAAGAAAACTTCAGCAGTTTTCTATCCAACAACATGTGATAATTTTCCAGTTTTTTGTTTTTTTTTTTAACCACCTAGAGAACACTCCTTCACCAGGTATTAGAGGTTCAGTACAACAAAACCCCAGCCTACTCTCGAGTCTCATTTTCCACTCTTCTATTCTCTAGTCCCACTGGGCTGGTTATCCTTCCTAACATCTACTCTGTTTTTTATTTCCTAACTCTAAGTCATTATTTAAGCTGCTCTATGTTTTCTATCTGTGCACAGTCAGATCTTACCCTCCATAAAATCCATCCCTTCCCCCCACACATTCCTCTGATGCTCTATTTTGGAAAGAGTTGAAAAAGCATAAATTCTAGAACATGAAGGCATGGGTTTGAATTCTGACTCTGCCACTTACTTTGTTTACTTACTTTACTTTTTATACTCTTCTAACTAAGCCTGTTTCCTAATTTAAAATGAGGAGACTACCTTTCTTAAGAGATCTTATGCATCATTAAACTATAAATGAAAGTTAAAGAATTTAAAAACTATAAAGCACTATGTAAATCACACCATAGCATCTTTATATGTTTCTTCCAGATATTAGGATAGCTCAACAGTTGTTGTTGTTTTTTTTTTTTTTGGCCCTGGGTCTTTGCCGTGGTGCTTGGGCTTTCTCTAGTGGAGGTGCATGGGCTCCAGAGCATGTGGGCTCAGTAGTTACAGTTTGTGGGCTTAGTTGCCCCGTGGCATGTGGGATATTAGTTCCCCAACCAGGGATCAAACCCGAGTCCCCTGCATTGCAAGGCAGATTCTTAACCACTGGACCACCATGGAAGTCCCTTGTCTTGTATTATTTTTGTGTATGTTTTATCTTGCCAAGTAAACAATGAGCTCCTCAAGAAGGATCATGTCTTAATCATTTAGTATCGTACTGACAAACATTTACTGGATGAGTAAATGCATTGATAAATAAATGAGTAAATACAATAAGAGATATAGGAACATTTAGGGTTTTGTTTTGGTTTTAAAACATCTGAAATCCTGTCCTCTGTGCAAATCTTAATGAGAGATAGGGTCCCAGCTCCCACAAGAGAAACCAAAGATGCTTAAAGTTTCCCTCTCCATCACCCCCTTGTAACTATGGCAAAGGCAACATGATCCAGGCATGGCCATTTGAATGCTTTCACCAGGACTTTGAATCTTGAACCCTGTGAGACACAGGGTAGAATTTCTTTGAGATGGCACCATGCACTGGTGATGAAAGCAGTGATTCCAGCTATGGTATCCTTAACTAGATCATTACAAAAATGAGGAAGAGTCTATCATCATGGTCTAGTTGAAAGACTGAGAAATTTTCTCAGTTTGGAAACAGACACGGAGAGAGTCAGTCACAGGTTGGAGCTTTGGGAAGCAGATGCCAAGACAGGATTGAGATGCAAGACATTAACTAGGGTCAGGAAATAGGATTGAAAAGAGAAGAAATCAAACTATAATGTGGGTCTGACAAAGACCAGCCAACCTGGTGGGGAGTTCTGGAGTGAATACAGCTCATCAGAAATACCGTGGTGTTTCCCTGGATTTCAGTGACTTCCCTGGTGGTCCACTGGTTAAGAATCTGCCTGCCAAGCAGGAAACAGGTTTGATCTCTGGTCCGAGAAGATTCCACACACCCTGGAGCAAGCAAGCCCATGTGTCACAACCACCGGGCCAGCACTCTGGAGGCTGTGAACCGCAACTACTGAGCCCGAGAGCTGCAATTACTGAAGCCTGTGTGCCTAGAGCCTGTGCTTCACAACAAGAGAAGCCACCACAATGAGAAGCCCATATACTGCAATGAAGGGTAGCCCCCACCTGCCACAACTAGAGAGAACCCGAGCACAGCAACAAAGACCCAGCACAGCCATAAACAAATAAATAAAATTTAAAAAGAAATACACTGGCTCAGAATGGCTGAACCTTTATACTTTATACCCCGGCTTTGCTCAGTCACTGGGTGAGAACACTCCAGAACACTCCCTGCATGACCTTGTGCAGGACTGTGCTCGGCATTGAGACAGACACTCAAGGAACGGGAGCCTTTAGAGGTTATCTGCTGATTATACTCTCTATAGCTAAACAGTACATCTTTCCTTGAAGGCAAAACTGGGTGGGACACCTGTTGTGCCTACCAGAGAAAGAGATGAATTGTGACATTGTGAACAAAGCCATAGAGTGGAAAGGAAGGAGAGGATTCTACAGATACTGTATTTTGTAGGTGGGGATGAAGGGGGAGTAAACAAAGGTTAACACTGAGGTCTCTACTTTGATATGATTTGATGTAATTCTGTTTAACCTGGAGTAAACAACAGATGAGAGAGAACAGGATTGAAGAGAAAGATAAGGAATTTCATTTTGAACATGTTGAAAGACTGAAATGTTTGCAAAATATTAAGGTAGAGATGATTTCAAAAATCAAGGCAAATGGGGGCGGATCAGGAGCTCAGCAGCAAGTGCCAGATTTATTAAGTATACATATATTGTCTTATATGGTGGTTTAGTCACTAAGTTGTGTCTGACTCTGTGACCCCTATTGACTGTAATCCGCCAGGCTCCTTTGTCCATGGGATTTCCCAGGCAAGAAAACTGGAGTGGGTTGTCATTTCCTCCTCCAGGGGATCTTTCCAACCCAGGAATCGAACCCACTTCTGCACTGCAGGCAGTTTCTTTACTGCAGAGGCACCAGAAAGCCCATTTATCTTATATGTGTATATNTCAGATATTAGCTTAGTATGGAAAATCTACTATTTTTATTCATATCTTGCTTTTGTTTTCTTTAAAACATGTGGCACTTACAATAAGAACACAGGCAGATAGTGTGTAGTACAAGAGTTTCACATATGTTTCTAGTGTTGAAAATATTTTACTGATAGTTGAGTGACATGAAAATTTGAAGGATCATTTAAAGTATTATTCTTATTACTGCTAAATGTACACTTTTTAAGAAGCACAAAGATATTAGATGAAAAAGTCAGTGAAGATTTAACCATGATCTTCATTGTGAGAAAGAAAGCTTGAAACAAATAAATATCAGACATAAAATTAGCAATATATATATATTATTAGCAATAATAATATATTATTATTAGCAATATATTATATATTATTATATATATTTATATATTATTATATATATATATATACACACATATATATTATTGTATATATTATTGTATATATATATATACATATATATATAAAATTTCATACTCATAATGCCTCTATGAGGTAGGTATTGTTATACCCTTAAGGGTTATTTATTATACCCTTTTTGTATATTTTATTATACCTTTTGTTTATGAAGTGAGGAAGTTAAGTGCCTGGCTCAAGGAGGTAAAACTTGAGTCTGTCTTATGACAAAGCACATACTCTCAAAGACACCATGATGTTTCCCCATGGAAACCATCATATGTAGACATATGATACTCGAAGTCACGGAAGTTAATAGGTCACTGGAAATGGTACAGTTTAAGGGGGGACAAAAGGAGCCAAAAAGGAATTTGAAGGAAGTCAACATTTCAAAAATGAATTGAGGAAGCTGACACATGCAAATGGACTGACTGAGTGGCCAGAACAGTTTTTAAAAGTGAGAAGTATGCTATCTCAGAAGTTAGGGTAAAAAGAAATTCCTAGTCCACAAAGTGAATCGTTGCAAATGTTATGGAAGATGAAGGTTTCACATGTAGAGGTCACCGATGATCTTAGAGCAGTTTATAGACAAGTCAGATTGCAGTGGGTTGGATAGTGAGTGGGAGATGAGGAAGCAGAAGCGAAGGGTATAGGTTAAGGAATTCCCTGGTTAGGGAACTAGATCACACATGCTACAACTAAAGATCCCACATGTAATAAGATCTGGCACAGCCAAATAAGTATTTTTTTAAAAAAAGAAGTTCTCTCTTTCTTAAAAAAAAGGCGCGGGGCGGGGGGTGGGGGGGGGCGGTTGTTGTTGTTGGTGGTATAAGCTACTTTCCCCAAAGTTTTGCAAAGTAGAGGAAATAATAATGCTGTATACATAAGTAAGGAATTTTATTAGCTATTATTGTTGATCACTTAATAACTCCTTGCTCCCATATTAGTTGAATTTCACACTTTCATCATTTCTCTGGTTACCACTACCTCTATTGTACCAGTTCTCTTCCCAAATCTAACTGACATATCTGAAAGCACAGATGTTGGTTATTTGGGTTGCGGATGACTGGTTTTACTTGGTTGTGTGTTTTGAATGCCTCAGATTCTGTCTTTGAAAGAAGGGCCATAGACCGCCTCCATTGCCCCAACTCCATCGTCTGTTTTCCACAAATACAAATAAGCATTCACTTCCCAGACCAATTCAGCAAAATATAGTTCTTTGGTTTTTAGCAAGCCGAGTACCCTGTCTACCTAGGCTTCTCCCCTTCCTTCCCCCAAACTCTTGACGGGCAGATCTCAGAGAAGAAATGAGCTGCCACTCTAAATCTTCTGGAATATAATGTCCCAGATGGAGAGTCTGCACAGTTCTGCAGTGAGCTGAATCAGTCTAGCCTTTTTCCAGCGAGGGCTGGAGATAAATCAACACCGCCGCCGTCCACCTGTGCACAGGAAGATGCCTACAGCCACTCCAGTGACGATGAAACAGGCCACCAGGATGCCCAGGACCAGTGAAGTGTAGGAACGGCCTGTTTGGCTTCCTGCTGAACGTGGGAAGAGTTAGCTTGAAGAACATACCCCTAAACAAGCGAGTCCATGGTTTGAGTCAAACCCCAAAGGATTTCTTCCCCAAAGGAAGTAGGGGAGAGGCTAGTTTACCAGTTTACATAAGATGTGTGTGCTCAGTCCCAAATCGCCAGCCCTGGGCCTCCTGTTGTTCAAGGTATCCATCTTTCAGTTCCACCCATTTGCTTGGAACCCACCCAACACATAGGTCCCTCCCTGAGCCCATCATACCTTTCCAGTTGTTCGCGGTGGTGTGTTTCTGTATGTATTGCACACAGGTGTCCTGTAGAAATTCCCGCAGTTCGTACCGAGTTCGATTGTACTTGTTTAGCTGGTCAACCGTGTAGGTGACCACTCTGGACGGTGCATGAGGTTCCGCCACCCATGAGGCTGTCTTTGGCTGGAAATTTACAAAGGAGCTCCCATTCACAGCCACTTCGAAGAAGACATGGGCTTCCGAGCCCTCAGGAGGCAACTCGCAGCCCAGGAAGCAGCGAATGATCAGAGGAACTGTAGGTAGGGGATTCAGGATCAGGGGACAGTGTGGAAAAGGTGTCAGGTGTGAGGGAGAAACGGAGATCAGGGTGCAAGGTGGACCAGGGACAGGGACTCCCAACAGGGACTACCCCGAAGTCTTGCCAAGCAGGAAAAGGGCCTGACGGATAGTACAGTGTGTCAGCTAGGATACCGACACTTCTCCAGCCTCAAGCACCCACCCAGCAATCAGCAAAGGCAACGCCGGGCGGGGACACCCATCCCAGTACTCGGCCCCGCCTCCTTCTTCCATAAGCCCGCCCCCCTTGTTATGGCCCGCCCACAGGCCACGCCTCCCACCTCAAGGGCCCGCCCTCGCCAGCCCCGCCCCTGTGTGCGTCACTCACAGGTCACACCCCTCTCCTGGTGCACCACCTGCACCAAGCCCACGAACTCCTCCAGGTAGCGATTCAGGTGTCTCTTCGTGAGTGCCCAGCTGTCAGGCTCCTGCAAGGGCTGCAGCTGTTGGATCGAGACGTTGTGGCCTGGGCCTTCCAGCACGTGCGTCAGGACCCCCCCCAGCGTCGCGTTTCCCCGGTGCCACACTTGAGAGGGGTTGCGGAAGTAGGAGACCTGGATCATGTGGAGGTCCCATGGGCCTGGGGGCGGAAGTCAGAGCGTCTGGTCAGAGCCAGCATAGGAGGGGTCAGCGGGTAACTCGAGATAATAACCCCCCACCCAGAGGTCAGCCGCCCACCTTCTTGGCCCTTTATAAACATAAATTGCCCTCCCACCCTTCCACCCATTTGACGCTGTCAAGTAACCCTGTCAGGAGGGCAGGACAGGGGTTATTATCTTTGTTTTACAGATGAGGAAACTGAGGCTAGACGTGCAGAAGCCACTTGCCCCAGGATAATCCAGACAAGTGGAAGAGCCACTCTGACCTCCTTTCAAGTTCTCACCCCTTCCTCCCCCCACCCCCTCCTCATCCCCCCGCCATTTCCAGTTGGTTATTAAATCCTGGTGGCTCAGACACCTGCAATGAGGGAGACTTGGGTTCAATCCCTGGGTCCAGAAGATCCCCTGGAGAAGGAAATGGCAACCTACTCCAGTATTCTTGCCTGGGAATTCCCATGAACAGAGGAGCCTGGCGGGCTACAGTCCATGGGGTTGCAAAGAATCGGACACAACTGAGGGACTAACACATTTTCACATGAAGACCCAATTTCATCTCCTATTCTCTGCCTCTTCTGCCGCTGCCCTACTTCAGGCCTTAGTCGTTCTCATCTGGACTGGAGTAATGATTTTCTCATCCCCTCCACTCATCCTTTAGTCTCACCCCTTTTTATCTGACCTCCACCTGGCCCAGAAATAACATGACATCCTTCTGCTTAAAATCTTCCAGGGACATGCTCCTCAGTCAACAGCAATGACAATAATAGCTGCTGCTGCTGCTAAGTCACTTCAGTCACGTCCGACTCTGTGCGACCCCATAGACGGCAGCCCACCAGGCTCCGCAGTCCCTGGTATTCTTTCTCCAGGCAAGAACACTGGAATGGGTTGCCAATTCCTTCTCCAATGCATGAAAGTGAAAGTTAAGTCGCTCAGTCGTGTCCGACTCTTTGCGACCCCATGGACTGCAGCCTACCAGGCTCCTCCGCCCATGGGATTTTCCAGGCAAGAGTACTGGAGTTGGTTGCCATTGCCTTCTCCGAATAATAGCTATTAAGTGCTTATTATGACCTGGGCACTATACTTTACATGCACTATTATCTTATTTGTGCCTTCCTCCCATTTAGTTGATATAGTAGCTACTATTATTAACCCCATCCATATGGAAAACAGACAAATGGCATAGGAGAGTTAAGATTAGCATGCAGGCCGTCTGAACCCAGCACTCTTAGCCACTCAACTACACTGTCTCCCTATAAGCTGTCTGTCTATAGAATCAATTCAAAGTCTTTAGCCTGACATTCAAAGCTTCCCGAAGGCTGGTTCCTGCACCCCTTACCCGTGTCTCCCCCTCCTCCCAGATCTTTTGGTCTCTTCCCTATGCTTAGATAGTACTTCAGTACTTGGAGTCTGTCATGCTGCCTTTCGGCTGACATGTGAATAGCATGGCAGGGTTGCTCTGCCTCTTGGCAAACTTCTATTCATGCTTTAAGGTCCAGCTCTATTGCCCTCTCCTTAGAGAAGCTTTCCTAATGCTTCTCCTCTTTACCGTCCCATACACAGTGAGTCAATTTCAGACCCCAGATTCTGCATAATTGTCTTCAAACACACAGACTCCATCCCTCTTGGCACTGGAATCATGTCTATCTCTGCCTCCTACACCTGCCAAGGGCCTGGCATGGAATTGGTGCCCAGAGAATGTATGAGGAGGGAATGAGTCCCAGGTTGTAAATCTGTGTGTGTGTGGGGTGTCTCTGTCCATGTCTGCTTCTGAGAAGTTGTGCTCTGTATCTGTAGATGTGAATAAATATATTTGTGTGGGTCACCCCCAGACAAGGTTCTCACCTGCTACGTGACCAGTCTCCTTTGTAAAATGGAGATAATGGTATTACCCACCTTGCAAAGATTTTGTTGAGGTTAAATGAGTCAATACACGTATTAAGTGTAGTGAGCACTCATTGAATACTGGTTATTTGCTGTCTCTCTGGGGCAGGGGATGGAGGAGCAGTTATAATGCGGAGTAGAAACTCCACTTCTCTGCTTAAATGGAGCCACTGTGACAGCCTGATCCCCAATGAGTTTCCCTACTGACTACAGCTTGTCTTTCCCCTGAGTTTCCCCTTACCAGTCTTCCTCCACCATCTCTAGTCTCCTCTTCTGCCTAGTTCTCAGTCCTAGTCTTTCCCCCAAACTCCCATCACTTCTCCCAGTGTCTCTCATTCCTTCTATCTCTCATCTCATCTCTTTTCCCATCTTCCCTAAACTCACCTCCATCCACCATCACCCTCAGACCTCTCCCTCTCCAGACTTTACCCACCCATCTTTCCCCTCTCCCCATGGCTGATTCTCTCACCCTTTCTACCAGCTCCTTTCCCATTTGTCTAGTTTTGTTTCCCCCTAGCCTCCTCCATCTCCCCCTTCCCAGGAGCTGAACTGTAATTTCCTCACCTTGGCTTGGGGACCCAAACCAGTCCCCAGGACTGCCTGCCCTCTGGAGAGATCCAGTTGGCTGCAGGCCCAGAACCTGGGGGATGAACTCTTCTCTCGTCTTGCCCGGGTACCCAGACAGGGTGAGAGTCCCTGGAACCATCCCGGGACAGGACATATGCCGTCGACTCACCATCTGAGGCTTCCTGGCTGCGGAGGGCCCAGCCGGGCAGGAGCAGTGGCAGCAGGGGCAGCAGTGTTGTCAACATTCTGTGCTGAGGTTCTCAACCCCACCCGGGCTCTTGGCTCTGGCAGACTGGGGGCTCCGGCCGGCTGCTGCCTAGGGGAAGAAGAAATGAGGACTGTCTGGGAGGGGAGGAGGCTGGACGGAGGAGGCTGGAAGGTGGCCAGGGCTTGGGAGGAGAAAGAGGGAGGCAGGCTTATAAAGTGTTATTCTTACCCTGTCTCATTTCCTACTAGGGGGCCGGCCTCCCTCTTCCCCTCCCTCTGCCCCGCCCGGCATCACACCCTCCTGCCCAGACCTGCCTTTTCCCTTTTCCCTGGGCCGCTTCCGAGGAACAGTGAGCGGAAAGGGGGGAGAAGAGCCAGAGAGAAGTCCTGCCCTCGCTGAGTCAGGGGGTGGGGCATCCACTTAGAGCAGATTTTAGGATGTTGAGATCAGCATGCTTCTGATGGGGAAACTGAGGCCCAGAGATTACCCAAAGTGTATACATCATGGTGATGACAGATCTGGGGTTAGAATTCAGTTTTCCAATATGTTGACTACATTTTATCGGAATTATTAGTAAATAGTAATTATACAGTCAGGGATCTTGTTCTCAGAAATAGTCACAAATGAAGATAAAGCAGCTTCATGCAGCATTGTTTGAAACAGGAGAGAATCACAAACAATCTAATTCTCAGTAGAGAACTGGTTCCTTGCAGTAATATTTTTCAAAATGAAGTCGCAAACTATTAGTGGGCAATGAAGACAATTAGGCAGATTATGATTAGCAGGGGTTTTCCTTTGAATGAAATAGAACAGTATAAAATTTTTCAGTGCATCACCCTTAATCAGGGTAAATATTATTTCATGAAAGATTTGTTCAACTGTACATGTGTGTGTGTTGTTTTTGTGCGTGTAGGTTTCTATGATGGATATTAAGTGGCAGTATAAAGTGTATTTCTTACTCTAGGAAGCAAATACAGTAAGTCCCCTATACACAAATAAGTTCTGTTTCAAGAGTGCGTTTGTAAGTCCAGTGAAGTTAGTCTGGGTACCCGACTAACGCAATTGGCTATATAGTACTGTACTGTACTAGGTTTATAATACTTTTCAGAAAAGTAAAGCAAACATGAAAAATAAAAATATTTTAATCTTCTGTTACAGTTCCTTGAAAAGTACAGTAGCACAATATAACGGTTGGCATACAGGGACTGGTATGCCTGTTTGCATCTTTGAACATTTGCAACTTGGAAGTTCATATGTAGGGAACTTACTACCAATGCTCACTCTATCTTCATCATATTACTTAGCACTACCTGAAATTATATTACTTACCCATTTACATATTTATTGTCTGAATGTCCCATCAGAATGTAAGCTCCATGAGGATAGAGGCTGTCCATCTTATTTGCTTCTATACCTAGAACAGTGCAAATAATAGCATAATAAATAATAAACATCAGCTAGTGGATGACAGAATGAGACAGTTATAATATGTAGAAATCAAGAGTAAGTTATGAAACATTATGTACAGTTTAGAACCACTTACGTGTCAACCATATACACAGCATCTAAGCAACCTATTTCTTTGTGAGAGTAAATGAATCTGGAAGGATATACATCAAATACAGCAATGGTTTATCTCCAGGGAGGGGCCTGAAATTAAAAGAGTGTGTGTGTGTGTGGTATATGTGTTAGGGATGGCAGTTTTGTGAAAGGTTTTCTCTCTTTTTGTGAAGGATTTTATCATTCTATCTGTATTGTTTGAAAACTTTGCATCTAGAATGTGATCATGTGTCTCTTGTTGAATTAAAAATAGAAATTTCAGTAACAAATTGTGGTAGAAGAAGGCGGCAAATCACTATGAGCTGATGTGTTGACAGGAGACACTGATAAATGGAAAAAGGAAGTGGGGCATAATACATATAGTATCGCTGTGCTGTGCTTAGTTGCTCAGGCATGTCTGACTCTGCGACCCCATGGACTGTAGCCCACCAGGCTCCTCTGTCCATGGGGATTCTCTAGCCAAGAATGCTGGAGTGGGTTGCCATGCCCTCCTCCAGGGAATCTTCCCAACCCGAAGATGGAACCCACATCTCCCACATATAGTACTGGCTTGGCCAAAAAGTTCATTCAAATTTTTCTGTAAGATATTACAGAAAAACCTAAACAAACTTTTTGGCCAACCCAATAAAATTCCATTTATTTTTAGTTTAAAAATTTTACTTCTGTCCATGTAATCCATATATAATTCGATTATTATATTAAAAGAAACTTTATGTGTGTACCTCTGTATTTATATATGCATAGAAAAAAATGCCTGCAAGGGGACTATCAGTAGAGAGTACCTCTGGGAAATGGGATTAGGTAAAGGGCTGATGGGGGGATTTTAACTTTTTATTTCACATACTATTTCTCAGAGGGAGAGTTGATGTCATAGAATTGGGGCAAACCTTGGGTACATACCAGGCTCCCAGTTTCTGAGCTGAAAATATGCAGGAGTATCCATACTTACCTCTCAGTTGTTATAAAACAACATAGAAATAACAGTTTTTCCAGCTCATCAAAACAATCTAGTCTGAAGGAGAAGATGGGCCTTGTTTTCCTAAACTAGGGCTCAGAAAAAGCAGAAGAATTTAAGTCACTGCCAGTTGTATTGTCTCTTTTATACAATATTCAGATCAGTTCAATTCAGTTGCTCAGTTGTGTCCTACTTTTTGAACCCCACGGACTGCAGCAGACCAGGCTTCCCTGTCCATCACCAACTCCCAGAGCTTACTCAAACTCATGTACATCAAGTCAGTGATGCCATCCAACCATCTCATCCTCTGTTGTCCCCTTCTCCTCCTGCCTTCAATCCTTCCCAGCATCAGGGTCTTTTCTAGTGAGTCAGTTCTTCACATCAGGTGGCCAAAGTATTGAAGTTTCAGCATCAGTCCTTCCAATGAATATTCAGGACTGATTTCCTTTAGGATTGACTGGTTGAATCTCCTTGCAGTCCAAGGGACTCTCAAGAGTCTTCTCCAACACCACAGTTCAAAAGCATCAATTCTTTGGCGCTCAGCTTTCTTTATAGTCCAACTCTCGCATCCATACACGACTATTGGAAAAACCAAAGCTTTGACTAGATNCCTGCCTTCAATCCTTCCCAGCATCAGGGTCTTTTCTAGTGAGTCAGTTCTTCACATCAGGTGGCCAAAGTATTGAAGTTTCAGCATCAGTCTGTCCAATGAATATTCAGGACTGATTTCCTTTAGGATTGACTGGTTGAATCTCCTTGCAGTCCAAGGGACTCTCAAGAGTCTTCTCCAACACCACAGTTCAAAAGCATCAATTCTTTGGCGCTCAGCTTTCTTTATAGTCCAACTCTCGCATCCATACACGACTATTGGAAAAACCAAAGCTTTGACTAGATGGACCTTTGTTGTCAAAGTAATGTCTCTAATTTTTAATATGCTGTCTAGGTTGGTCATAACTTTTCTTCCAAGGAGCAAGCATCTTTCAATTTCATGGCTGCAATCACCATTTGCAGTGATTTTGGAGCCCCCCCAAAATAAAGTCTGTCAGTTTCCACTGTTTCCCTGTCTATTTGCCAGGGGACCAGATGCCATGATCTTAGTTTTCTGAATGTTGGGTTTTAAGCCAACTTTTTCACTCTCCTCTTTCACTTTCATCAAGAGGCTCTTTAGTTCTTTGCTTTCTGCCATAAGGGTGGTGTCATCTGCATATCTGAAGTTATGATATTTCTCCCGGCAATCTTAATTTCAGCTTGTGCTTCATCCAGCCCAGCAGTTCTCATGCTGTACTCTGCCTATAAGTACTCTGCATATAAATTTATACAAAATTACTATGAAATAATTAATACTTGAAGAAGTCATTCATGCTGGAAGAATTTTATCACATACACACACAAGCCCCCAGCACTCAGCATAAGAAGTAAAATATTACCAATTGAAGCCCCTTCTATACTCCTCCCTAATACATCTCTCTCCTCCATGGCCCACCACCAAAGTAACCACTAATCAGAATTTGTTATTTTTTACAGCTTTACATTTCTGTATTCCTATATGGCATATGCATTTACTCTTAAGTAATATATGGTGGTATTCTGCAGAAGTTGGGCTTTATGTAAGTGGTATTGAAGTGCTTGTATTCCTCTGCAATTTGCCCTTTTTCACCTGACATATTAATAAGGGTCATTCACACTGCCCTGTGTTGGTCTATTCATTTCCACTGCTTTATGACATGCCATGATTATGAACATATCACAATTTATTTATCCATTTTCCTGTTGTTAGACATTTCAGTCTTTTTTTTTCCCTAGCTTTTTGGTATTATAAACAACATGAATGTTCTTATAAACATTTTCGTGTGCATATGTGGGAGAGCTTTTGTAGATAGAAACCTGGGAGTGGAATTGCTGAGTCGTAGGGTATATGCACATCTTCAGTTTGACTAGATATTGCCAAACTGCTTTACAAAAAGTTTGGACCAATTTATACCCTCATAGTGCATGAGACTTCCCTCATCTACTTCCTGGCCAGCTATAGACATCCTCAGATGTTGGGTGTCAAATGGCACTTTGTTTTGGTTTTCCTTTGCTTTATCTGGTTCCTAGTGAGTTTGTGCATTTTTGCTTTGCCTTTTGTCTCCCTTGGGGGCTTGAATGGTACTTTGGGATAAAGTATATGATTGAACCAATTTGGAATTGAAGGCTGTGAGTCTAAGTAGATAGGGCCTGGGTTACTGGGATTATTAAAGTGGATCCACACCAGAACTTACCTGGTGGTCCAGTGTTTAAGACGCCATGCTTACAATGCAGGGGGTGAGGGTCAGGGAGGGAACTAACAGACACGTGCCAAGTGGCCAGAAACATAAATTAAAAAATAAATAAAAATTTAAAAAAGTGGATCCACTCCAATACACACAGAGCTAATTACAGAGAGGTCTTTCTTACCAAGCTAAGAACGCTCAAACTACCGCACAGTTGCACTCATCTCACATGCTAGTAAAGTAATGCTCAAAATTCTCCNGGCTTCGAGAGGGTAAATGACTTACCTAAGTTCAGTTCAGTTCAGTTGCTCAGTCATGTCCGACTCTTTGTGATTCCATGAACTGCGGCATGCCAGGCCTCCCTGTCCATCACCAACTCCAGGAGTCCACCCAAACCCATGTCCATCGAGTCAGTGATGCCATCCAACCTAAGATCATACAGCAAAAGCTCTAATTTGAAACCACATCTCTCTGATGCTGAAGTTCATGAATTTAAGCACCACATAGTATCTCAAAAATTGGGGGAGCTAACTCTCCATCAATATATTTTTGAATACATGTTTCCAACATGCTTGAATATTTATGTTATATATGTCATGCCAAAAGTTCATACCAAGTGTTAGACCCTTATAGCTTCTTCTGGAGTAGGTAGCCCCAGGCTCATTGTCTTCATGTGACAAATTGGATAATTAAAACACAGAAAGGGTAATGAACTTGCCCAAGGTCACAGAGCTGAGAAGCACAGAGGAGGGACTGGAACTTGAAGAGGATGGGGTATGGGATTGGGCACAGGAAGAACAAAGAAAATATTGGGGATGAAGAAGCTGGTAAGTGGAGGTAGCTCAAGGGGAGTTCCCATCCCCTTTCTAAAGCCAGGGATAAGAGTGGTAAGAGAAGTGAAATGCTGCGCTTGGAGCCAGGGCTTCTGCTGCGTCTGGCCTGGGTGGCCGAGGGGGCAGAAAACCACCAAGCAGAGTGGGCACAGGGCCAGACACTGGGATTTGACTGAGACCTAAAGAATGAGGGTCCTGTGAGCAAAGGGAAGTGAAGGAAACGAGGAGAGCACCTGCAGGGGAAAGATAAGGGAGACAGGAAGCTGAGCGGGGGCCAGCGCTGGTGCAACCCCAGTGGGTAAGGAGAGGTCCTGCCAGGGCTGCAGGAGCTGGGCTGAGCTGGGGACTGGCAGGGTGCCTGGCTGGACTTCAGAGGACCAGCCCTCTGCCTCTGTGTGAGGCAGCTTAACCAACCAGGCCCAACTCAGATAACAACAAATAACAGGAGAGTGTGCTTCCTTCAGGGCTCACCTCCCACTGAGGATGTGAAAAAATAACAATAATATGTATTGAAGCTTATTATGTACTAAGCGTTAAGTCAGTAGAGTACTTGTTTTTATTCTCACTAGTGCCCTATGAAAGCTATGAAGGCACAGTCATTACTCCCATTTCACAGATAAGGACATAGAGGCACAGAACAGTGAACTGACCTGCTGGAAGACACCCAACTGGCAAAGAGATCTTAAATCCAGGTGAGCTATATCCCAAATATGCTTTCTTGACTATGAAGCCATCCTAAAAGGGTAAATGAGATGACTCATACAAAGTACCAGAACACAGTACTTATTCAGTAGGTGGAGGAGATAAGAAAGGAACTTGGCTTCGGGGGCAGCAAACAGAACTGACTGTATAGCAGGAAGAACGGAGGATAGACATTAAGCAGGATTTCTTGAAAGAGAAGCAAAGGAATAGAGATGAATCTTAGTCAAGATTTCACCCTGTACACACTAGCACAGCTCAACTTAAGAAACATGAAAAGATGCCCCTAAAGTATGATGATTCCAGCTCTTGCCTTCCCAGCAAGTGGTGGGAGCCTGGCATTCCTGGCTTGGCACCTGCCCATCTTTCCAGCCTTATCTTTCCATGTATTCCAGTCTCAGCCAAATCTGCTCCTCTTGGTTTCCTGAGCAGAGAACACACAAATGTTATCTTTTCACTTTATCTTGTCTTTAGATAAACAGAAGTTTCTAATAACCAACTTTATCATCTTTTCTGTTAGTCTGGGAAATCCTTCCCTACCCTGGGATCATGAAAATATTCTATCTATTTTCAAAAGCTTTATAGTTTTGTCTTTTGTCTTTAGGTGTATGGTGTGAAATAGAGATCAAGATTAGTTTCCTTTATGTGGATAGCCAATTGTACCAATATCATTTCTTGAAAGTCTGCCCTTCCTTCCTAATTTGCAGTGACATCTGTGATTTACAGTTAGTTTCTTTTGTTTCAATGGCTTATTTTTCTCTCCCTGCCCCAATGCCACATTCTTTCAATTAGTATAAACATAATACATCTTCATATCTTGCAAATCAAGTCTTCCCACCTTGTTTTTTGAGAGTGTCTGTTGAACTTCTGTACATAAATTTTGGAATCACTTTAACAAGTCATTGGGATTTTAGTTGCTATTATTAATTCATATAACATGTTAATGGCTTTTGGGAAATTGACATCTTCACAATATTGAATCATCCAACACCTGATAAGAGTATATATCATCATTTATTTATATCTCTGCTAGTGTCCCAGTGACAAAGAATCCCTAGTGATAAAGAATCCACCTGCCAATGCAGGAGATGCAGGAGACATGAGTTCAATCCCCAGGTGGGGAAGATCCCCTGGAGTAGGAAATGGCAGCCCACTCCAGTATTCTTGCATGGAAAATTCCATGGAGAGAGGAGCCTGGCAAGCTACAGTCCATGGGGTCAGAAAGAGTCGGACATGATTGAGCAACTGAACAAGCACGCTGCTAGGGTCTCCCAGTGTTATTTGAGTTTCTCTCTAGACATCTTGCCCATGTTTGGTTAGATTTCCCCCCTAGGTCCTTCATATTTTAAAATGTTATTGACAATGGTGGCTGTGAAAGTCATTCAGCCGTGCCCGACCCTTTGTGACCCCATGGACTATACAGTCCATGGAATTCTCCAGGCCAGAATACTGAAGTGGGTAGCCTTTCCCATCTCCAGGGGATCTTCCCAACCCAGGAATCGAACACAGGTCTCCCACATTACAGGGGGATTCTTTACCAGCTGAGCCACAGTGGTATTTATAAGAAATTTCATGTTTGTACTGTTTATTGCTATATATAGAAATATTGGGACCTCCCTTATAGTCCAGTGGTTAACCCTGGTCCAGAAAGATTCCACATGCTGTGGGGCAACTAAGCCCATGGACCACAACTCCTGAGTCCATGCCCTAGAGACTTGAAGCCTGTGCTCTGAGCCACATGCCGCAGCTGAGCCTGAGCACCCTAAATGCTATGCTCTGCAGTGAGGGAAGCTACCACGGTGAGCATCCTGCACACTACAACTAGAGAGTAGCCCCCACTCACTGCAACTAGAGAAAGCCTGCCTGCAGCAATAAAGAACCAGTGCAGCCAAAAATCAATAAACAATTAAAATACTGATATTTTTGTTGTATTGATTTTGTATGTAGAAACCTTAATTAACTATTTTATTTATTCCAATAATTTTTGAGGATTCTTTTATATTTTCTACATGCATAGGCACATCACTAGTAGATAGTGAAAGTTTTATTCCTTCCTTTCTAGTTTTTATATATCTTTTTCTTAACTTATTGTTTTGGCTCTGATCTCTAGTACCATGTTAAATAGAAATGATAGAAAATATAGGTGAGTATTCTTGTCATTTTCCTGGCTTTAAAAAGGAAAGTTTTTTATGATGTTTGTTGTATAAAAAAAAATAGATACCCTTTAATGGCATAAAGAAGGTTCTTTTTATTTCATTTGCTGAATTTTTATCGTAAATCTTTTGAGTTTTTCAAATCCTTTATTATCATCTAATGAAATGATCATATGATTTTCCATCTTTAATTTGTTAATGAAGCAGACAACCAAGCAGAGGAGAGCGACATAGAGGCAGTCACTGATAACACAATGTGATAAATATTAAGAGAGAGGGCCAGGGAGATGGAGGACTAGGGCTGGGGAGCATGGATGGGGATTGAGTTTATGTGAGTAGAATCCTCTAATTTAGCCTGGGTATTAGAGAAGACGTCTCTGAGGGCTTGATGCCTAAGCTGGTCCTGGAGGGTGAGTGAAGGATGGGAGGTGGGGGGAAAAAGCTGGCTTAAAGCTCAACATTCAGAAAACGAAGATCACTTCATGTCAAATAGATGGGGAAATGGTGGAAACAGTGATAGACTTTATTTTGGGGGGCTCCAAAATCACTGCAAATGGTGATTGCAGCCATGAAATTGAAAGACGCTTGCTCCTTGGAAGAAAAGTTATGACCAACCTAGACAGCATATTAGAAAGCAGAGACATTACTTTGCCAACAAAGTTCCATCTAGTCAAGGCTAAGGTTTTTCTAGTAGTCATGTATGGATGTGAGAGTTGGACTATAAAGAAAGCTGAATGCCGAAGAATTGATGCTTTTGAACTGTGATGTTGGAGAAGACTCTTGAAGAGTCCCTTGGATGGCAAAGAAATCCAATCAGTCCATCCTGAAGGAAATCGGTCCTGAATATTCATTGGAAGGACTGATGCTGAAGCTGAAACTCCAATAGTTTGGCCACCCGATGCAAAGAACTGACTCACTGGAAAAGACCCTGATGCTGGGAAAGGTTGAAGGCAGGAGGAGAAGGGGACAACAGAAGATACGATGGTTGGATGGCAACACCGACTCAATGGACATGAGTTTGAGTAAATTCTGGGAGCTGGTGACGGACAGGGAGGCCTGGCGTGCTGTGGTCCATGGGGTTGAAAAGAGTCGGACACGACTGAGTGACTAAACTGACTGAAGCGTGACCAAAACAGACCAGGTGGTGGGGAGGGAGAAGTGGTGTGAAGAGGTAAGCAGGAGTCAGATGAAGAGTCTGTCATGCTACACGAAGGAATTGAGACTTTATCTCTTTTTTTAATTTTAAAAATTATTTATTAATTTGGCTGCGCCAGGTCTTAGTTGTGGCAGCAGGGGCTGAACCCTGGGCCCTCTGCATTGGGAGCTTGGAGTTTTAGCCACTGGACTACCAGATTTTATCTTGACTAATTCTCATCCCTTTCTTTGGCCCACCTAACACCTGAGTACATGTCACCTACTCCAGAAAGCCTTCCTGACATGCATGCAAGTCTGTCTTGCATATTTCCTCTGTTTTACCATAGGCCTTTCTTTTTCCTCATCACAGCCCTAATTTCTTTCCATGATAACTGTCTAAGCATCTTTCCTCCACACCAAAAGCTGTAAGAGGGCAGGGAATACTTTAACATTTCTGTAACACAAGACTAGTAGGGTACTTGGAACATAGTAAGTGCTCAATAGATATTTGTTGGATGAATGAACAAATAAATAGAACAACTACGGAAGGAGAGAAAATTATGAGCAGCAAAATGCCTGGCACAAAACTGGCCCTTAGAAAATGATTTAATCTTTCAGCGTGTATCAGTTTTTCATCTGGAAAATGGGGATAAAAAAGAAATTACCTCAACCGGATATCATGGGTCTGTGAATTGCTTAACCCAGGGTCTGACGCTTAGCGTAAAGGATAATTCTCTGCGTGTTAAAAACATAATTCTCATACAAATAGACAGTGAGCTTGGGTCAAAATTTCATTTAACTCATCAGTAAGGGGGCTAGCAGGATGACAAAGCCAGTTCAAAATAGAATATAAAAACAGTTTTTTTTAATCAATGAAAAAGAAAAATTTTGCAATGAGATTGCTAATTTATATACAAAACGATTGATGTCCTACGGGGTTAAAAAATATAACCTTTAGGATCATCTTCTCTACCAGACAGAAAAGGAAATCATCTCATCTTATTACTTCACAGAATTGTGAAATGTCTGGCCCCAATCATTTGTGTAAATAGTGTTAAATTTCTCTTCGGAGACAAATGACTTCTTTTTAATTGGTAAGTTTGTTGGTTTGTTTTTATTTTTTAACTGTATTGTACGCTGTATGGGATCTTAGTTCCCCCACCAGGGATAGAACCCTTACCTCCCGCACTGGGAGCAGGGTCTTAACACATAGACTGCCAGGAAAGTCCCTGAGGCAGATGACTCTTAAGTAGATTTGCTAATCAACGTTTTATTATGACATCAAAAGGTCACATAATCATCTTTTTAGTTTAGTNTAACTGTATTGTACGCTGTATGGGATCTTAGTTCCCCCACCAGGGATAGAACCCTTACCTCCCGCACTGGGAGCAGGGTCTTAACACATAGACTGCCAGGAAAGTCCCTGAGGCAGATGACTCTTAAGTAGATTTGCTAATCAACGTTTTATTATGACATCAAAAGGTCACATAATCATCTTTTTAGTTTAGTAACATGTTTTAGATAGTTTTTCTTAACACTGGTAAGTTTAGTTTAATAGATAACATTATTATAATAAGGCTCCCAGGAAATACTAGGGGAAAGAATTGTTGTTCCATTAGGCTTTTTTCCTTCTCTCCAGCATCAGAGTTTGGGATCTACATTGCTGGTAGACTGAGAGGGGAACCCTGCAGGGCCCTGTGCTTTCTTCCCTCAGCCTGGGGCCGTGTCAGGCTAATTATGTGTCATTAAGTAGGCAGAGGAAGTATCTGTTTTGGGCAGTCGCAAGAGTCGGACACGACTTAGCAACTCAACCACTACCACCACCGAAGTAGGCATGTACCCCTCTCTTCTCCCAGGATAATTTTTTTTGGTAGGAGCTGGATATTTCCAAAAAGGTAGTGAAGTAGACACCATGGGAAAAAATCAGAAAATTTGAGTACCACTATACTATTTTTAGGGGGTCCATTTTTCAATTTAGAAAATTGTGGTAAAATATATATAACATTGGAGAAGGAAATGGCAACCCACTCCAGTATTCTTGCCTGGAGAATCCCATAGACAGAGGAGCCTGNGAAGTAGACACCATGGGAAAAAATCAGAAAATTTGAGTACCACTATACTATTTTTAGGGGGTCCATTTTTCAATTTAGAAAATTGTGGTAAAATATATATAACATTGGAGAAGGAAATGGCAACCCACTCCAGTATTCTTGCCTGGAGAATCCCATAGACAGAGGAGCCTGGCAGGCTACAGTCCATAGGGTCACAAGAGTCGGACATGACTTAGTGACTAAACCACCACCACCATATATAACATAAAACTTACCATCCTAACCATCTTAGATGTACAGTTCAATGGCATTAAGTATAGTCACACTTTTGTGCAGCCATCCATCTCCAGAACTCTTTTCATATTGCTAAACTGAAAGTTGGTACCTATTAAACAACAATGCGTGGCCCTTACCCCAACCCCTGGCAACTATACTTCTTCCTTCTGTCTCTGTGAATTTGACTGCTTTAGTACCTCATATAGTTAATGGCACACAATATTTGTTCTCAGAGACTTCCCTGGTAGTCTAGTGGTTAAGACTCCTTGCTTCCAAGGGACATGGGTTCGATCTTTAGTTGGGGAACTGAGATCCCACGTGCTGTGTGGTACAGCCAAAATTTTTTTTTTAATTCATAAAATAGCATCAAAATATTTTTTAAAAATTTGTTCTCTTGTGACTGACTTATTTAACTTAGTATCGTGTCTTTAAGCTTCATCCAAGGTAGCACGTGTCAGAAGTTCTTTCCTTTTTAACACTAAATAATATTCCATTGTATTTATATCACATTTTGTTTATCCAGTTATCCATTAATGGTTGCTCGCATTGCTTCCGTCTTTTGGCTGTTTCCTTTTATTTTATAGTATAAGATTGTTTTTGTTTTGAATTGCATTTGAGGGATGGATACCATTTTCAGGGCTTGAGATCTCGAATATTGTAATCTGGCTCAGAGCCTGGGACCGACTAGACTGTGAGACCATCTGTAGTCACTTCTTGATTCTGTACTTTTGCCTTAATACAACCAGGATGACTAGGTTTCTCTAGGCAGATTTAGCCACATGTCCCTGTTTACATGGAATATGAGTATTAAAAACGTGTTCTAGGGCTCTGATGTGCTCTAAATTGTGTATACACTGGGGACAAGGGGAATTCAAGCATTTCGACAAAGCAACAGATGGAAAATTTCCCAGGGATAAGCTAGTTATTTCTTGGCAGTCCAAAAGTATATCGTTTGCAAACTCTCTTCTGGGGGTTGGGAGAATCCACTTGAACCACTTGACCTCTTGATGCTAGAAAAGGAATTCCCAGATACTTCCCTGATAAAAGTAGTGAAGAGTACAGGGTCAAATGAGGACTAAAATGCCTTGGCTTCCAGCTTCAGGGAATTGAACATTTTTTTCCCTTATATTCCAACACAAAGAAAGGGAATAGTGAATGTATCCCAACTTTTAATTCTGTTTTGGACTTTTATTTATACAATTGTCATCAGTTTCATCAATGTAGTAGAATATGGACTAGCTCTGAATCTTGGCTCTATTACTTGTTCAGTGTGAGACGCTGATTATTACTAAACCTCTCTTCAGGTTTTAAAATCTATGTCTCGATTTTTAAAATCTTTAAAATGGTACAAATAATAGTATTGTCTCAGAGGATTGTGGTGAGGACTAATATCCCGAGAACAGTGCCTGGGACATAGTAAATGCTATATAAATTCTTACTCTTATCAATACATTTTTGNCTGATTATTACTAAACCTCTCTTCAGGTTTTAAAATCTATGTCTCGATTTTTAAAATCTTTAAAATGGTACAAATAATAGTATTGTCTCAGAGGATTGTGGTGAGGACTAATATCCCGAGAACAGTGCCTGGGACATAGTAAATGCTATATAAATTCTTACTCTTATCAATACATTTTTGCCTCCTCCTCCTTTCTTCTTTGTTATTCTTACCATTATTATTTAGTTGGTAAATAATCACATTTTATTTTATTTGGAGTGTCTTCCTATAGTTTCTGGGGGAAAATTTATGTAGTTAGTGTGTATTGAATTCTGCTTTCTGATTTTTTGCAGTAACTCTATGAATCTGTTAATAATATTTTCGTTATACTGAAAGGTAGTCTTATTCTCTCATTTTCCAGATTTGGAAACTGAATCCCCAAAAGGGAAAGCGACTTGCCCAAGAGCACATAGAGACAGTGACTAAAAAAGGACTTCCGACCATGAGTCCACAGCTTGTTCCACTTGACACAGAGTCCTAGAATACTGACCTTATATTAATAAAAACTCTGCCCATCCTCCAAACACCACAGGAAGACTTGAACGCTCTATGATTCCAGGTATTCTCCAAAAGATGTCTTTCCTTTCTATCAAAATTGCAAGCATTTCAAGGGAAAGGTCTGTGCTTGACTACCTTATCATCTTCATTGTATGCCTAGCACTATGCTTCAGGCTCTTGAGGGCAGAAATTATTGCCTAACACCTCAGATTGTTAGGGGCAGATGCTCAATAAATAGGACTAGTTAATACACCCCCACTTTAAAAAAAGAGGAATAAGATAGTGGAGAAAAGAGAATATATATTAAGAAATCCATATGTTCTGGTCACTGCATTAGAATTTTCACCACTCTTCCATTTCCTCCCCAGATATTCTTTACAGCATTATCAATTTCCAGATTTTGAATTAAGAAATTAAGGTTACTCTGAGTTTTCATGAGTAAGTATTCAAGATTGACATTTCTCTGGTGAACTACAACCTTTCAGAATCTCATATGATAACCATGGAGTGAGAGGTAAAGCCAGGAATGAAGAGACCTAATACTTTCCAGAAGGTTAAAAAAAAATTTTTTTTTCTCATGAACAACTATGAAATCCACTATATAAACTGTGAAAATAAAAGTCATGATCGTATTTGCTCTGACAGTGTGGAAACATACATTTTCATCAAGCTAAGAAAAAGAAAACAGGGACTTCCTTGGTGATCTAGTCGTTAAGAATCTGCTTTCAATGCAGGGGATGCAGCTTCCATCCCTAGCTGGGAAGCTAAGATCCTATATGCAGTGGGGCAACTAAGCCATGGGCCACAATGTAAGATCCTGCATGCCACAGTGAAGATCCCATGTGCTGCAACTAAGGCCAAATAAATTTTTTTAAAAAAGATCTATATTATAAAAAAGGAAAAAAACAAAGAAAAATTATGAATATTTCAATCACGCTAATAAAGAGAGACCCATCATTACCAAATCCAGTTAACCTGATTCCACTCTCCCTGTGATCATTTAATCACACTAGAGTTTTGAATGGAGACAAGATAAGCTACAAGACGTATATGGAGAAGAACAATTAGGCCTGGGCAAGTTTCATAGCATGAAAGGGCTCAGACCTGAAAAATGCTTAATACCTGTGCTAGGCTAAAAAAAAAAAAAAAAAGTGGTCCCCTAAAGGTAATTAGGTCCTGTGTGTGTGTGTGTTAGTTGCTCAGTTGTGTCTGACTCTGCAGTCACATGGATTGTAGTCCACTAGGCTCCTCTCTCCACAGAATTCTCCAGACAAGAATATTGGAATAGGTAGCCATTCCCTTCTCCAATGGATCTTCCCAAACCAGGGATCAAAACCAGGTCTCCAGCCTTATAGGTGGTCTCCTTACTATCTGAACCACCAGTGAGGCCCAGTTAGGTCCTAGTCCCTGGAATCTGTAAGTATGCCCTGTTTGGATTTGGAAAAAGGGTCTTTGCAAATGTGATCAAGTAAAGGATCTTGAGATGGGAGATTCAGTTCAGTTCAGTCGTTCGGTCATGTCCAACTCTTTGCAACGCCATGAGTCGCAGCACGCCAGGCCTCCCTGTCCCTCACCAACTCCCGGAGTTCACTCAGACTCACCCCCATTGAGTCAGTGATGCCATCCAGCCATCTCATCCTCGGTCATCCCCTTCTCCTCCTGCCCCCAATCCCTCCCAGCATCAGAGTCTTTTCCAATGAGTCAACTCTTCGCACGAGGTGGCCAAAGTACACTGTATCATCTAGGTTAGCCCCCAATGCAGTCACAAGTGTCCTTAGAAAGGCAGAGAGAGGCAGAGGGAGATATGCTACAGATCCACAGAGGAGGAGCTGGTGTGAATATAGAGGCAGAGATTAGAGTGATACAGGCCAGGAATGCCAGCAACATTCTCTTCTCCCGGAGAAGCTGAAGAGGCAAGCAGCAGATTCTTCTCTAGAGGCTCCAGGGGGAGTGTGCCTCTGCTAATATCTTGATTTTGGCCCACTGAAACTAATTTCAGACTTCTGGCCTCCAGAACTGTGGGAGAGTACATTTCTGTTGCTTTAAACTACCAAGTTTATGGTAATTGTAATTTGTTACCATGGTCACAGCACACTAATACCGTGCCCCTGTGTTGTTATCCAAGTCTCAGTTTACTGTCATCTCCTTCCCCGTCCATCTGGTACTTCCAAGAAGAGTTTCCAAAAGCATCCTAGTGTGTTTTGTTTATCTCTTCTGCCAGGCACTGTGACAAGTACTTTACAGGTTCACTGAATCCTCATAAATCCTATTAGGTAGATCCTAAAGTTATTCCTGTTCTACAGAAGAGTAAAATGAAGTTCAGAAGAGAAGCTGGTGAAGCCATACTCATAGTAGGTGATTGAGCTAGTATTCCAACTCAGGTCTGCTTAGATTTAAAGCCCATACTTTTAACTTCTATATTGTACTACCTCCAGCTCTCTGGATTAAATCAGGGTTTTAATTCTCATATCTACTTCTGATATTTTGGCAAGTTCATCTGAGGGATATTTTCAAGGAGTCTGTACCAACGAAGGCCAAACATGTCTTTGTTTAACCGAAGTGCCATTTTTTTAGAAAAGAGAAGAGTATGGCCAATTCTAGCATCACAGAAAGCTCAGCTTAAAAAGACATCAGAGATCCATTTATTCAAATTCTTCATTTTATATAAGATGAAGTTGGGTTTACAAAAGGAGAGGGGCTTGCTTAGGGTCACCCTCAGAGGCTTTAACTGGTAAAGTTGGAATTGAAGTCCCAGTTGCACTTCAAACCTGGGGTTGATTATGCTGCACTGTTCAAAGTCAAGTGTGTTGCTATGGTCTAAAACTTGATGAAATTCTGGGAACTCGCAAGCAGGAAAATGGAAAAATGGGTCCCACCTTTCTTGAAGCTATGGTGCCTGATTTTTACCTAGGATAACCCACAGGGATGCAGCCACTGAGCTGGTCCAGAGGACTTGGAGGGAGAAGCTTAGCACTGGGACAGAGACTGAAGAGACCATAACGTGACCACATCCCAGATGGGAAAAAAGATATGACAAGAACTCATGACTCCCTAGAACTGAAGAGACTTCTGAAAATCCTGACAGTAGCAGCTTTGGACAAATAAATGGAAGTTTAGTCGCTCAGTCATGTCTGACTCTTTGCGACCCATGAATCGCAGCACACCAGGCCTCCCTGTCCATCACCAACTCTTGGAGTTCACTCAGACTCACGCCCATCGAGTCAGTGATGCCATCTAGCCATCTCATCCTCTGTTGTCCCCTTCTCCTCCTGCCCCCAATCCCTCCCAGCATCAGAGTCTTTTCCAATGAGTCAACTCTTCCCATGAGGTGGCCAAAGTACTGGAGTTTCAGCTTTAGCACCATTTCTTCCAAAGAAATTCCAGGGCTGATCTCCTTCAGAATAGACTGGTTGGATCTCCTTGCAGTCCAAGGGACTCTCAAGAGTCTTCTCCAACACCACAGTTCAAATGCATCAATTCTTCGGTGCTCAGCTTTCTTCACAGCCCAACTCTCACATCCATACATGACCACTGGAAAAACCACAGCCTTGACTAGATGGACCTTAGTCGGCATAGTAATGTCTCTGCTTTTGAACATGCTATCTAGGTTGGTCATAACTTTTCTTCCAAGGAGTAAGCTTTGGACAAATAAACGGAAGTAAGTTGTATCTTATTCTTAGCAGGGTACTTGTTTGGGAAACTCAATATGTCTAATTATAGTAAAGGGTGGACATTCTTTATCCATCTTTAAATGCATCCACTAATAAATATTAAATCCCTGCAGATCTCTGCTTTCATGCATAATAAGGTGGTTTTTTTTAAGAGATAATATATTTAAAGTACTGCATACAGTCTTGGTAACAAGTCCTTTAAAATGCTGTTACTAAGAAAGAACTTGAAGATGTCACAAACAGATGGAAAGATACAGTGTGTTCTTGAATTGGAAGAAATAATATTTTTAAGTGGCTATACTAACCCAGGAAATCTATAATTTGATCCAGTCCCTACCAATCTACCAGAGCATTTTTCACAGAACAAGAACAAATAATTTAAAAAACTATATGGTAATACAAAAGACCCTAGATAACCAAAACAATCTTGAGAAAGATCAACAAAGCAGGAAGAATCATGCTCTCTGACTTCAGATCACACCATAAAGCTACAGTAATCAAGATAGTATGGTATTGGCACAAAAATAGAGACATTATGGTCAATTAACCTATGACTAAGGAAGCAAAAATATACAAAGAGAAAAGACAGTCTCTTCAATAAGTGGTGCTAGGAATACTGGGCACCTAGATACAGAAGAATGAAATTAGAACATTCTCTAACACCACATACAAAAATAAACCCTAAATGGACTAAAGAGCTAAATGTAAGACCTGAAAACATTAAATTCCTAGAATAAAACATAGGCAGAACATTCTTTGACATAAATCATAGCATTATTTTTTGGATCAGTCTCCCACAGCTAAGGAAACAAAAGCAAAAATAATCAAATGGGACCTAATCAAACTTAAAAGGTTTTGCATTGCAAAGGAAACCATTGACAAAACAAAGTGACAACCTACTGAATGGAGTCACTTCCCTGGTGGCTCAGAAGGTAAAAGGATCCGCTTGCAATGCAGGAAACCTAGGTTCAATCCCTGGGTCGGGAAGATCCCCTGGAGAAGGAAATGGCAACCCACTCCAGTATTCTTGCCTGGAAAATTCCATGGATGGAGGAACCTGGTAGGCTACAGTCCATGGGGTCCCAAAGAGTTGGACACGACTGAGTGACTTCGCTTTCACTGAATGGAAGAAAATGTTTGCAAATGATATGACCAATGATAGGTTAATTGAAAATATATAAACAGCTCATACAACTCAATATCAAAAAAACAAACAACCCAGTTAAAAAATGGGCAGAAGATCTTAACAGACATTTCTCCAAAGAGGTAATGCAAATTACCAATAGACACATGCAGAGAGGCTCAAAACTGCTAATCATTAGGGAAATGCAAGTCAGAACCACAGTGAGCCATCACCCCCCATCTGAAGGAATGGCTGTCATCAATAGGACCACAAATAGAGCTACCATATGACCTGGCAATNCAGACATTTCTCCAAAGAGGTAATGCAAATTACCAATAGACACATGCAGAGAGGCTCAAAACTGCTAATCATTAGGGAAATGCAAGTCAGAACCACAGTGAGCCATCACCCCCCATCTGAAGGAATGGCTGTCATCAATAGGACCACAAATAGAGCTACCATATGACCTGGCAATTTGACTTCTGGATATACATCTGAAAAAAATGAAAACACTAATTGAAAAAGATACATGCACCCTAACGTTCATACCAGTATTGTTTACAATTACCAAGATATGGAAGCAACCTAAGTGTCAATGAACAGATGATTGAATAAAGAAGATGTGGTATTGATATATTTTATTTAATGGAATACTACTCAGTCATAAAAAAGAATGAACATTTTGCCATTTGCAACACTGATGGATTTGGGAGGGCATTCAGTTCAGTTCAGGCATGTGAACTCTTTGTGATCCCATGAATCACAGCATGCCAGGCCTTCCTGTCCATCACCAACTCTTGGAGTTCACTCAAACTCACCTCCATCAAGTCGGTGATGCCATCCAGGCATCTCATCCTCTGGCGTCCCCTTCTTCTCCTGCCCCCAATCCCTCCCAGCATCAGGGTCTTTTCCAATGAGTCAACTCTTTGCATGAGGTGGCCAAAGTACTGGAGTTTCAGCTTTAGCATAAGTCCTTCCAATGAACACCCAGGACTGATCTCCTTCAGAATGGACTGGTTGGATCTCCNTTTTTTAAATTAAAAAAAGACTATGAAGCAGAGGGACAGCATGGTATAAAATTCTGGTATAGGGATCAGATCTGAGTTTGAGGCCTTGCTCAATGCTGTGTCCCAGAACTGCTGAGCCCAGATTGTCATCTATAAGTTAAGGTTGTCCTTAAGTCTCTGTTTCTGATTTGCCTGTAATTGTATCAGCCTTCTTTTGGTTGACATTTGCCCAGTGTGTCTTTTTCTTCTCTTTTATTTTCTATCTTGCTGTATTTTATGATTAGCTCTGTCTTTTGTAATTTACATAGTATGTTTATCCCTTCTGACAATCTTTTCTTCTAACTGAAGCATTCAGTTCATTTACATTTACTGTAACTACTGATATATTTGCATTCATTTCTATAGTATTACTTTGTGCTGTTTGTCCCACTTTTCTCTCTACTCTTTCTCTTTGTCTTTTCATTTTTTTTGGCTGTGCCATGTGGCATTTGAGGTCTTAGTTCCCCCGACCAGGACTGAACCCCCCCGCACCCCATGCAATGGAAGCATGGAGTCCTAACCACTGGCCCGCTGGGGAAGTCCCTCTTTATTATGCCTTTTGTAGGTTGAGTTGTTTTCCCCCTCATCCCATTTTTCTTTACTAATTAGGAAGTATGCAATATATCTAGCTTATTAGTTTTCTTGGAAAATTTAACAAACATAGTCTCAAATTAGTGAAGAGCTTTATTCTCCTCCTGAATAATATCCTGAGGATTATCTGTACCTGTATACCTTAGTTATATATTTTAATTATTTCTTTTAAGCCATCCATATATTATTATTGTTCCATAGAATTGAAGGTTTAGATTTACTGCTTTTGCCACTTTGGAACCATCTTTCCTTCTTGTATCACAGACCTTACATCTGTGGTCCCTTTCCTTTTATCTGAAAAACTTCCTTTTGAATGTCCTTTAGTGCAGGTGCATTTTTTCTCAGCTTTTCTTAGTAGGAAAATGTCTTTATCTCACTGTCTTTGTTTGGCCTTTGAAGGGGGGAAACTGAAGCCCAAGGTCACCAGCTTCGCCATATTTCCAGATATGTAACCTTTAGGTCTTTTTCATGAGTCCTAAATATTATGTAATAAATTGAAATAGAGAAATGAATAAAATGAAGTCAACAAGTATCTTTCCTTTCTTCTTCTGGCGATTGGGAGACAGTGACCAAGTACAGTGAGCATGGCCTTTGGAGTCAGGCAGACCGGGCGACCCTGGGCAAGTCGCTTTATGCCTCTGAACCCCAATATCTTTGTCTGAAGAGGGTACAAAATACCTGGTGTTTGGTGTACACGTGTGCATGCTAAATTGCTTCAGTTGTGTCCAACTCTGTGCAACCCTATGGACTGTAGCCTGCCAAGCTCCTCTGTCCATGGGGTTCTCCAGGCAAGAATATTGGAGTGGGTTGCCATGCCCTTCTCTAGGGGATCTTCTTGACCCAAGGATCGAACCTGCATCTCTTATGTCTCTTGCACTGGCAGGCAGGTTCCTTACCACTAGTGTCACCTGGGAAATCCTGTTTGGTATACCCTAGGGACTAAAAGTGATGGTCATTGTTTTTGTGACCTACCAAGAGGAAAAAAGACTTGGTGTCTTTAACACTGTACCAATATGGGTGTTATGGACTCTTCTTTCCCTCGGTAGTTCTACCCGCTTCCCAGTGAACCACCAAACACAGCATTGGGTTTAATTTGCACAAGGGAAAGACTGGTCCTTGGGAGTCTGACACTTGCTTTTTGTGCCATCTGTAGTGGTAGGAGGACTTCTGTCGGCTCACTTGCTATCAAAGAAGGCTGGGGTGGAAGTGGAGGCCGGATGGCCCTGCTCAGGGCCTCTCCTGAGGATGGCAGAGGCGGCAGCCCGGAAACTCCTCCCAGGTAAGACCCATGTTACGACAAACCAGAGAGGAAGTCCAGGATGTCCTGCTTCTCTTGCTGGAGAAGAGAGTGGCTGAATTATACCAGACACTTGGTATTTCTACCTTTCAGCGCCCACCATGGAAATCAGGGGAGTCCTGGGCATTTGGAGGGCTAGACTAGGATGGACAAGCTGACTTCACGTCTGTGGGAAGGGAGCCTGGCGGCTGCAAGGCTCTTGCCCTTATTTGAGTGAGTGCCGTTGCCCCCTCCCAGGCCCACACACTGCTGGGATGAAAGGATTCCAGGTCTAAGTGTTTGCAACCCCAGATTCCAGATTCGGCTCTGCCAGCCAATCTCTTGACCCATATCTCTCCTTGGTTCAATTTCCCCATCTATCAGATGACAGTCATGATTCCTTCCTCCCTCTGGGGAGACATTAAATGAGGTCAGAATGGAGAAAGTTCTTGGAGAACCTCAAACACCACTGAGACACGAGAGGGACTTGTTTTGTAGCTAAGCCATGTCCAGGGCTGCAGGCCAAGCCACAGTGTTTGTCCAGGGGGGCAGCAGCTGGGCTCGGCAGCATCAGCTGGACACTATGTTCTGTTTAGGGTGTGGTGGAGGTTCTGAGTGTTGTTCCCACCCAAACACATCACGCTGTGCTTTCCACCAGCCTCTTGGCCATGTCACTTCTCCCCTTCACCCAGGACTTGCCTCTCATCCTTGGGGATGAGCTGAGGGGAATGAGTGAGCCCAGTTCAGGCTTGCTCTCTCATATCCTGCATGTTTCCTTAAAGCTACATGTTCTGTGTGACTCATCCTTGGAGGAAACTTTTCTTTTGCATTAAATTTTTTTAATTGAGAAATATACATATTGCAAAGTACACGATGAAGTCGGCCCCTGTGTCTCTACCATTCAGGTCGAGAAATAGGATTTAGTCACTCCCCTCTCTTTTTAAGACTGCCTGACTTCTCCGAGCTATCTCTTTGGGGCCTTCTTGGTGGTGACTTGAATCCTCCTTGCTTTCCATTCGTGTCTGCCAGATAGCAAGTTTCTCCTCCTACAGTAGAGTTGCTGGGCCTTGTGGTTCTTGGAAGTTTTGTCAGCTTTGTTCACAGTTTGGTGACGCACAGGTTGCTCTGGGGTTGTTTGACCTTTCAGCCTGGAGAGGAAGTCTCTGCCTCTGGCTTGTTGTCTAGATCCTTGCCTTGAATCGGAAATCACTGGGGTGGGGTGGGTAGGGCACTGGGCCTGTGGGGAGGGAGCAGGGAGCGAGCGTGTGGCAGTCATTCCCATCTTAGCTCCATTTGGCTCGCTGTGTGACCTTTGAGTCACTTCTTTGCAAGCATGTCTTTTCCTACCTGTGAATTGAGGATTGGACTACAAGCAGCAGGTTCATGGTTTATATCCTTTAAAAAAAAATAACATAGCCTCTAGCTATCTGTTTTACACATGGTAGTGTATCTGTGTCAATGCTAAGCTGCTGCATAGCACAGGGAGCTCAGCTCAGGGTTCTGTGATGACCTGGAGGGGTGGAGTGGGGGGAAGTGGGAGGGAAACCCAAGAGGGAAGGGATGTATGTATACGTATAGCTGATTCACATTGTTGTACAGTAGAAGCTAACACAGCATTGTAAAGCACCTATACACCAATTTAAAAAAAAGAAAGAAAAAAAATAGCCCCTAAGACTCTTTAGAGCAGGAATCCTGAACTCGCTCCTCTGAGACTGTTTAGAGTCTGCAGATTCGGTTCATTTATAAGAATCGTGCTTTTAAAAGTAGGTGAATGGCTTCCTCATTGTGCCAGCAGCCCCCCAACTGCCTGTGGCTTGAGTCCCAGCTGCTTCACACTAAGTTCCCTGCCTAGCCTCTGAAGGCACGGTATGAAATGAGTAAAAGTAGAGCTGCTCGAGCTATAGTTGGCATGCGTGCCAGCCCGGAGCACATTCTGCTGTCCATTCCCCTCCGCACCACAGGCAAGAGCCCAAGGCACGGGGAGCGGTGTTTGGCAGCATCTGGATTAAGTGGCCACTGAGGTCTCCAGTTGCGATACTTCTTCTCTGGCTCAGTCTCTAGCAGATCACCTAGGGCAGGGGTCCCCAAAACCCCGGCTGCTGACTGGTACTGGTGTGCAAGCTGATGGAAACCGGGCCACCCAGCAGGAGGTGAGTGGTGGGCAAGCGAGTGAAGCTTGATCTGCCACTTCCCATCTGCCCCCATCACTCACATGACTGCCTGAAACATCCCCCTGCCCAGGTCTATGGAAAAACTGTCTTCCACGAAATGGTCCCTGGTGCCAAAAAGGTTGTGGACTGCGGACCTAGGGTACAAGAAGGAAGCACTGGCCAAAGCCTCAGGCTTTAGGCCTGTATCCAACCATCTCCACCTCCCTGCTCCTGTCTGGGGTCTTAATTTTGTGATCGTTCAGCCTTTCAGACCCCCACTGGCATGCCATATGGCACGGTGAATCTGCTTCACGGCGTGAACCCGGGAGAGACTCCTGTCACCTGTACGGCAGGCATCGGGACCTTCATTGTGGAATTTGCCACCCTCAGCAGCCTCACTGGTGACCCCGTGTTTGAAGACGTGGCCAGAGTGGCCCTGATGCGCCTCTGGGAGAGCCGGTCCGACATTGGGCTGGTAGGTCCCGCTGCCACCCTTCCCATCAAGGTCAAGTTGGCCAGCTTGGCCTGTGCTTACGTGGCTTGGGGCTCTGAGCAACAGATTGCAGTTCAGCCAAAGGAAACTAAGGGTGACCTCAGGAGTGGTCCAAGTCTTAGGCTCACGACATGGAAAGTAGATGAGTGCTCCAGCTCCTGCTTTGGCACAGCAAGGAGGAGAGCATGAGCACACATCCTTTATCAGGAAGGGGGGCTGTGACGAGCTCTGACTCCTTGAGCTTCTGATTTCTAGGGAGTGGGTTGCATGCTTCATGCCCTGACTCACTCAGTGACCTTAGATAATCAGCCTGTCAGGCCCTCATTTTTATATATTTTTGTGAAACTATGTTTCCTAGAACCAGAAAATATAAGAGACACTGAATGGCTGTTCCATGAAAAAAAGATTCCTGGTCAGTTATGTTTGGGGAATATTATAAATAGTATCCTTTTTTTGAAGAGTCATAATGAACACAAACAGCTTAAAGGTTATGAAAACCTCTGATAAATTCATCTGTTTAATTTTGCTTAACACAATGTTTCATAAACTTATTTGATACCAGGGCTTCCCTTTCCTCTCCACACCTACTAACCCATGAAAAATGTGACCAGTCATCTCTGAGGTCGATTGCTGTTCCTAAACTGGACCATCCAATGAAACTAACAGTAGCTGAGCCAGAGCTGTCCAGGAAATAGCTCTGGATTTAGTCAGAATGGAGATTGAGTTCTGGCTTTACTCTGTTGAAACTGTGTGACCCTGCCCAAGTCACTCAACCTTTCTCATCCACGGTTACCTCAGTAGTAACGTGACACACTTACACCTCCTCACTGAGTCATTTTGACCGATGAAGACTGTGTTGTCTGCAAATGATTCAGGTCAGGGCATGGTTTTATACAAATTCTGGTTCTAAGTCAGCTTGAAAGTGAAAGTTGTGTGAGGAATCCTTAACATTTCCTTAAGAGGGTGCCACTTTGGGGACCTCGAGTAACTCCCTTAGTAAGTCCCACACAGGCAGTCTTTTCTCCAGCCCTGGAACCATGGTGGACTCGGTACCTGGCCTGCCCACACCACCTCAGCCCTTTACCATTTCCCTGCACGCTGGCCTGTCTTCCAGCTGCTATCACCCAGGTCTCTTTGCCTTTTTCTGGTACCTGGATCCTGCTTTGCTTGTCCTTGGCTGAAAGGGCCAAAACTTAATTCTCCCCTGGAGCAGTTCTCAATCAGTGACAGATACTGATGGGAGTTTGTCGATAAACACCTCACTTCCCCATCCCACCCAAGGGTTGAGGCTCATGCTCTACACTGAGTCCCAAAGTTGCCCAGCAGGATGGAGCTCCAGTTCTCATGGTGGTAACTTGCCTGATGGCACACCTTTCTTGGGCTGCCTCCCTGCCCTGCCTCACTTTCCCTCTCCTCTACCAGAGTTTCCCTAGGAATTCACTTTCCAAATCAACTACTTCCTGCCTTCCTTCCTGTGGATCTGCCCAAACTAACAGGGCAGGTAGCTGTTTCTTTGAATACCAGGTGAAGCTCTCAGCATCCATTGGGGTTGCAGTTATATGGACAACATATCTCTTCATTTAAATCTTCAAAGTGTATTTCTGTTTATTTGGCTGTGCCAGGTCTTACTTGCCTTACATGGGATCGTCGATCTTCATTGCAGCATGGGGAATCTTTAGTTGCAGCACGCGGGATCTAGGTCACTGACCGGAGACCGAACCTGGGCCTCCTGCATTGAGAGCACAGAGTCTTAGCCACTGGACCATTAAGGAAGTCCCTAAAATTTATGTTTAAGTGGTTCACAAGTCAAAGAATACAAGAAAATACCCTTAGTTACCCAGTTCCTCTCCTTACAAGCAACTGCTCTGTTTCTTGGATGTCCTGCCCAAATTGATTAACAGAACTACAGGGTGTGCCTTGTGTCTTAAGACACTGGAATCGCATGCAGATTCTCAGGCTGAGAAGTCTGAGACAGACTGTGGGAACAGCATATTCTCATATCCCAGCTCATGCTCACTCTAGACACTAGGTGTGAGCACATTCTAGGTGTGAACACGTTCTTGGCATGAACAGTCCAAGTCTAGTTCTTTTTTCAGATTTTGACCAGTTTTGTATAATTAAGTCCTCCTAAATGTAGATGAGATGCGTTTCCATTGTACAGATATGCAGGAGAGCTGGCTGTGATCCAGCCTTGCTCCCCAACCCTGTACCCCAAGCATCTCCATGTCTCCCGGGAAGCACTGGCGTGCTTACCTTGCATCTTACCAGACAGCTAGGGGGGTGCACCTCCTTGCTCGTCTTGGGCCCTCCTTTGAAACCACGTGTCTTTCTCCTAGGTTGGCAACCACATCGACGTGCTTACTGGCAAATGGGTGGCCCAGGATGCAGGCATCGGGGCTGGCGTGGACTCCTACTTTGAATACCTGGTGAAAGGAGCCATCCTGCTTCAGGATAAAAAGCTCATGGCCATGTTCCTAGGTAAAGAGGGTGGGAAAGAGGGGCTTTTCCTCTTGGTTTCCCCTGTTGAAATATCATTTATTTGTAAACTTTCAATTGCTCCCAAGTGCCTGCCTTCACAATTAGTTCTGAGTACTGGAGTCTGCATTCAAAACTACCATGGATTTACACTGCCCACTTAAGGCCCATCACACTTCTTCATGCTGTCCTGCGAGAGCTCGGCTGAACCATGCTGCCTGCCTGTAGGCGGCCCTGGATTTTTTTTTATTTCCTGGCCATTGCACATACTGTGTTTCCTTTGCCTTGAATGCCTTTTTTTCCTGCCATTATGTGTTCAAATTCTGTTCACCCTTTATGGCTCAGCTTAAATGTCATTTTGCCCAGGAAATAGCTTGATGCTTCCTCAGAATTTAGGACCTTCAGCATCTTTTTTTTTTTTTTTGCCATCAGCTGTCATCACAAGTTACAGCTCTACCAGCTGAGTGCAACATCCAAGCCTTATTCATCTTTGTACTTCCCACAGTGCTTTGCAGGAAGTAGCTAGCAGATGAATGTCTGTTGAATACAAACATTTTACCCTCCAGTCCCTTAGACACTAGCAATAATGATACTGAGGAATTATTGGGCACCTAGTAATAATTATGGCTACCATTCATTTATTCAGCAAATATTTGTAGGGTACCATTGATGTGTCAACTGCAGTGCCAAACACTGAACATGGACTATTTCTTTTAATCCTTACAACACTGAGATTGTCTTATTTATTTAGATGTTTTCGGTACTTCAATCATTCAAATAATGTTTTGTTTTTATTTTAAATATATGCTTTTTAAAAGAATATTTATTTATTTGACCGCATTGGGTCTTAGGTTCAGCCTGCAGGATCTTTGTTGCATCATGAGGGATCTTTCATGGAGATGCATGGACTCTCTAGTTGTGGCATTCAGGCCTACTTGCTCTGTGGCATGTGGGATCTTAGTTCCCTGACCAGTGATCAAACATCTGTCTCCTGCAATGCAAGGCAGATTCTTAACCACCAGACCACTGGGGAAGTCCCCAGATACTGTTTATTGTGCATATTTATTATGTCCTGTCTTCATGTTGGGGATCCTGCAATCAACAAAACAAAGTCCTAACTCTCATGGCTTTACACTCTAGGGGTTGTTATAAGTTCAAGTTGCTGCTGGACTGCAGGCTCCCTCAGGGTTGAACTTTGATTTGTTTGCCACTCCTTAGATATCTGGAACCTAGGTGGTTTAGACCCTAAGTTGTGTCTGACTCTTGCGACCCCATGGACTGTAGCCCACCAGGCNGCTTTACACTCTAGGGGTTGTTATAAGTTCAAGTTGCTGCTGGACTGCAGGCTCCCTCAGGGTTGAACTTTGATTTGTTTGCCACTCCTTAGATATCTGGAACCTAGGTGGTTTAGACCCTAAGTTGTGTCTGACTCTTGCGACCCCATGGACTGTAGCCCACCAGGCTCCTCTGTCCATGAGATTTTCCAGGCAAGGATAATGGAGTGGGTTGCCATTTCCTTCTCCAGGGGATCTTCCCGACCCAGGAACCTAGAGGTGCTCAGTAAATACTGTTGAGTGAACAAATAAGTGCATAATCCCATGAGATGTATAACATTACTTTCATCACTTTATAGATAGTAAGACTGAGGCTTAAATCTGAAAAAGAGTGGATATATGTATATGACAGATTTTATTCTCTTGGGCTCCAAAATCACTATGGATGGTGACTGCAGCCATGAAATGAAAAGACACTTGTCCCTTGGAAGGAAAGCTATGACAAGCCTAGACAGTGTATTAAAAAGCAAAGATATCACTTTGCTGACGAAGGTCCATATATAGTCAAAGCTATAGTTTTTCCAGTAGTCATGTACAGATGTGAGAATTGGACTGTAAATAAGGCTGAATGCTGAAGAATTGGTGCCTTCGAATTGTGGTGCTGGAGAAGACTCTTGAGTGTCCTTTGGACTGCAAGGAGATCAAATCAGTCAATCTTAAAGGAAATCAAACCTGAATATTTATTGGAAGGATTGAAGCTGAAGCTCCAATACTTTGGTCACCTGATGCGAAGAGCCAGCTCCCTGGAAAAAACCTTGATGCTGGGAAAGATTGCAGACAAAAGGAGAAGAGGGAGGCAGAAGATGGATGGTTAGCATGGCCATGAATTTGAGCAAACTCCGGAAGATAATGAAGGTCATGGGGGCCTGGCATGCTGCAGTTCATGGAATCACAAAGAGTCAGACACAACTTAGCAACTGAACAACAACAGCATAACTGTTGACTTTGTGGTATACCTGAAACTGACGCAACATTGTAAATCAACTGTACTCCAATAAAAATATTTTTAATTAAATTAAAAACCAAAAACTGAAGCTTAAGAGGGGAAAAACTTGCCCCAAGGTCACAGCTAGCAAGTAGCAGAGCTGGAGCTGAAATTTGAACCTGGAAGTTCGACTCCAGAATCCACATTCCTTCATCCATCTCCTTGCATCCTTGTCTACTTTGAGGCTGGGTCACCTGAGGGTCTTTCACATGTTTAAATCCGTCCCTCAGTTGCCAAAGCCTGCCTTCTGTGTCCCTCATCATTGACATGTCCTTTGTCTTACTTCTTCTGCAGAATATAACAGAGCCATTCGGAATTACACCCGCTTCGATGACTGGTACCTATGGGTGCAGATGTACAAGGGGACTGTGTCCATGCCAGTCTTCCAGTCTCTGGAGGCCTACTGGCCTGGCCTTCAGGTAGGAGCAATCAGAGAGGGTGGTCCTTTTTCTATGGAACGGGCAAAGCAAGGTCATTCTGATGTGTAACCAAAAGCTCTTGAGTAGGTTTTATTGGAGGGGTGGGTTGGGGAGGGAAGAGAGGCTTAGATCGAGTCAGACAGATTTAAAAGTTCTGCCAGACTGAGTTTTTCAGTGGGAGCCTTCAGGTGTCAGGAACTGAACTTCTAGTTTGCTGTGGAATGTTGTACCATTTAAAGTACACAGTGTCTTTTCTGGGTTGGGCAGTCATAGCCATTGGCAATGACCGTCTCTTCATCGGACATTTCTGTCACATATCCTCATTCTTGACAGCTGGCCTAAGAAGGGCGTGAATGCATCTGGGGCCACTCTGCTGCCATCATTGTGTTTTCCCATTACATGCTCTGACAGCATTGCAGTGGGAAGGGATCTTAGAGCCCATCTAATCCACCCTGTGGGTGTCCTCAAATATTTAAAATATTTTTATAAGCTGTAAATATTTTAAAATACTTTATATTTAAAATATTTTTATAAACTTCTTTTCAGCCTTAAGAAGTTAAAAAAAAAAAGATTATAACATGTAGGGGCTTCCCTGATGGCTCAGATGATAAAGAATCTGCCTGCAGTGCAGGAGACCTGGGTTCTATCCCTGGGTTGGTAAGATCCCCTGGAGAAAGGAATGGTTACCCACCCCACTATTCTTGCCTGGAGAATTCCATGGACAGAGGAGCCTGGCAAGCTACAGTCCATGGGGTCGCAGAGTCGGACACGTAGATGGTAGTAAATGTTTTCAGCATAAAAAGAAATGCCCCCATAAAGATGAATAGTGATCAATAAGTCTCAAGCCCCCACCCTCAGATTCTCTCTCCAAGCCAGCCCTTATTGCCAGTTTTCTGAAATCCAGAAAATCCATATACATAGATATGTGTATATTTATGGCCCCTTTTTTTCTTTATATAAATAGAAGTATTTTATTACTTTTCACTGACTGTCTTGGAGATCATTCTTTACTGATACACAGAGATCAATTTTACTTTTTAAACAGTTGCATATATTCCATTGAATAGACATAGCATCATTTATCTAACTAGTTCCCCTTTATATACTTTTAGCCAACCCTTTCATTTTACAGATGGGGAAAGAAGCTCAGAGAGAACTTGTGGATAATATCGAATATTGGTCCAGCTCTTCTAAGATCTTCAAATTTTATTACTTGAGTATCCCCTAAAAGGATTTAAAAAAATTATGGTGTTCCTTGCATGTTTTTAATCTACGAATTTAAATAGTGGCATACCATTCCTTTTTCTCCTCCAATTCATATTTCCATTCTACTACCTCAATAGGATTTTATCCTAATTATAATTTTATGCTGAAAGCATTTTATTGGACATGCTATATATGTCTCTGTGACAAAATTTACTCATATGTAGAAATTTAAAATGTCTTAAAATTTCCTGTGCCCACAGGCTCTTGAGTATTTTTTTTTTCTGGATTTAGTTATCATTAGTATGTAAATGATTAAAACAACATTTATAGCTTACAATTTTTGATGATTATTAACCTGAAAGCAACTTAATTGGAGGTTCATTTCTTAATGAGATTTTTGGGGCTTTTTAAAATTTTTAAGTAATTCATGTATTTGTGCATGAAGAATGTTGTTTTAGTTGCTCAGTCATGTCCGACTCTTTTGTGCGAAATGGGGCACAGTTACACGTCAATTTTATTCCTGCTTTTCACTTTTTTTAGATATAAGTGCTGAGGAGCCTGAGCACATAAACAAGTAGATGGAGATGGAAGGAGTTTGATAATTGCAGCATCATTCAGTTCTTTGAAATCACTGGGTTAATAGATTGAACTGTATAAAATTGTCAGCATTCAACCATTTTTTGACCTGAAGAAGTAGCAATATTATATTGTTCAAAGAAAATCACATAATGATCTGTCATCAAAAATTATTTTTAATGATGTCTCTGCTGACAATTTGACCAGTTCCTCTCTCCATGTTTTGAAAGCAAAGAATTGAAAGCCATCTGATTTGCCGAAGGATTTGTTACCCAGTGGTTAGAGTCATTCACTTTTCTTAACACCTAAGCTAATATTTTTTGTTTTTGTTTTTCATTACACTAATATTTTAAATTTGACCTAGTTGAGTGTTCAGTGTTCCACAGTAAGGTTGGAGATTGTTGGGGGGTGCACCTTGCTTTTGTCAAGTGGTAGAAGGACAGTTGTGAAAGAGACAGGGTGGGTAGCCTGCCTTTGTGTTGATGATACACTTTAGCAAAGTTGAGGATCTGGAAATCTGTTTCCTTAAAACCATTTGTGACTACATTCCCCTTAAAAAACCTGCTTGTACCAGCCAGCCATATAACTGATCACACCTATTGACTTTGCATGATTTTATTTCTGTGCATATTTTCCAAGAAAATAATTGATCAGGGAAAGTTGCAATTCATATATGGGTACTTCTAGCAGCAAAGCTTATGACAAAGAAAAACTGGAAATGATCCAAATGTCTAGTAATGAAAGAAAAATAAATGATTGTATTTTTTTTTCCTTTTTAAAAATTGTGGCAAAATTCACACAACATAAAATTTACCATCTTAATCCTTTTAAGTGCACAGTTCAATGGAATTTATATTCATGTTGTTATGCAGACCACCATCCATCCCCATAACTCTTTTCATCTTGTAAAACTGAAACTCTACACCTTTCAAACACTAACTCTCCATTCTCTTTCCCAAGCCTCTTGACAACCAGCATTATAACTTCTGTCTTTATGATGTTGACTACTCCAGGTATCATATCAGTGGAATCACATGGTATTTGTTTTCTTGTGACTGGCTTATTTCATTTAGCATAATGTCAAGTTTCATGCTTGTAACCTATATCAGAATTTCCTTCTTTTTTAGGCTGAATAATATTCCTTTGTGAGTATATATCACACTTTGCCATCTCAGTTTGTATAGGATTTGTGTGCTTTGTGTGTGGCACTTTTCCTGCTTTGAGACAGGTTTCTGGGGTTATTTCTCTATGAGGTTATAATAGCACTAATAGCTAACATTTAGTTGACAGTTTGGTACATAGAGTTGATAAATATTTATGAAAGAATGATTTATGTGTTGGGCATTTTACACAGAATCATCATAGCCCACTGAGGTGATGGTCCATAGATGAAGAAAGGAGGACATTAAATTTGTTCATATCCTCAACAGATATTTGGGTGCCTTCACGAAGTTCATAGAGAGCAAAACACAAAGAAAAGCTTGGACAAATTCATAAAATAATAAGTTGTAATTAAGGAAACTAGTAAGAGGCTAAAAGAGAGAATATTAGATGAGGACTTAACTTTAGATAAGAAGGACTCTCAGAGGTGGTGATGTTGAAGCTGATATGTGAAGAAGTAGGGGTGGGGGTGATGTTCCAGGCAGAGGAAACATGATGTGTGAAGGCCTTGGAAGCAGGAAGGAGTCGGGTGTTTATCAGAGACAAAAGCAGGATGGCCACAGTCCAAGGAAGGAAAAGAACAGTTAATGGAAAGTCAGCAGTGGCCAGATTGCACAGGGTCTTGAGCGCCATGGTGGCATCTTAACCTTATGCCGAGTCTGGTCAGCATAAGCCTCTAAGTAAGATAGTTACTCTGGCTGTATTGGGGAGAGTGGACTAGAGAAGACAAGTCAGAACCAGCCAGTGAGGAGGCCTTTGAGGTCATGCCAGTGCAAGATGCTAGTGAACAAGTGGTGGCGCTGGAGATAAGTAGAGAAAAATCTTGATGTTTTAGAGAGAGGGAATTGATGGGTGTTGCTGGTAGAAGGGATGTAAGGGTTGGGGAAGAAGGAAGAGCCAAGGATAGACCCCCCAGCTATCTAGCCAGAGTGGAATCAGTGGAAGGTGGTGCCAATTACTGAAAAGGGAGAGAGGTGAGAATAGAGAGGCAAATTTTTGAGAGAGTGAGGGAACCAAGAATTTAGCCTGGAAAATGTCATTTGTTCTATTCCTGAGACATCCAGTGGAGATGTCAGGAAGGTCAGCTGCTTCCCTGTGAGCTTATATTAATATGAATAGCTACTTAGAAGCACCTAGTAAAATGACAAGCACCTATATCCTCTGACTCAGCAATCCTAATTCTGGAAATGTATCTTACAGAGACTTCACATGTTTGACGTGACATAAATACAGGGTTATTTGTTGTAGCACTGATTATTATAGCAAACAGCAAAAGATTGGAAGCAAGTCAACGAACTATCAATAAGGAGCTAATTAAATTGTGCTCCAAGCAGTAGAATAATACTATGCAACTGTATAAATAGGAGGAGGGAGATGTACTTACTTGGAAAAAATGAGATGTATTGTTAAATGAATAAAGGAAACTGCAGAAAAGTATATTGAATAAGCTGTATTTCATGTAGGGGAAGTAATATACACTCATACACCTTTGCTTATATTACAAACTAATGCAAAATGATTACTTGCTGGGGTATAGAGGAGGAGTGAAACTTAGTATAATCAACCTTTTTCTTATTAGAATTTCAAATCAGGTGGCTGACTTACCTATTTAACTATTAGTAGCCAGTATTGACCAGAGAAGGCAGTGGCACCCCACTCTAGTACTCTTGCCTGGAAACTCCCATGGACAGAGGAGCCTGATGGGCTGCAGTCCATGGGGTCACTAAGGTTCAGGCACGACTGAGCGACTTTCACTTTCACTTTTCACTCTCATGCATTGGAGAAGGAAATGGCAACCCACTCCAATGTTCTTGCCTGGAGAATCCCAGGGACAGAGGAGCCTGATGGGCTGCAGTCCATGGGGTCACTAAGGTTCAGGCACAACTGAGCGACTTTCACTTTCACTTTTCACTCTCATGCATTGGAGAAGGAAATGGCAACCCACTCCAATGTTCTTGCCTGGAGAATCCCAGGGACAGAGGAGCCTGATAGGCTGCCGTCTACGGGGTCACACAGAGTCGGACACGACTGAAGTGACTTAGCAGCAGCAGCCAGTATTGACTGAGCAAGTACTGGTGGGCAGGGACTTTGTATACACCCTGTGTCCCTTACAGCAAAATAAAATATACATTATAATCGCACATTGTACATGAGGCTCAGAGAAGTTAAGTATCTGATTTGAGGTTGCACAGTGAGTAAATGGCCAACTCAGGGTTTGATCACAGATCTTGAGCTCCAAAGCCTTTGCCTCCTCTTTCCCCCGAGGGTGTGTGTGAGTTTCTGTATGTGGGTTTCCTGCCTGGTGGCTGCTTTCCTGACAAGCACTTCTCTCCTGTAGAGCCTCATTGGGGACATTGACAACGCCATGAGGACCTTCCTCAACTACTACACCGTCTGGAAGCAGTTTGGAGGGCTCCCAGAATTCTACAACATTCCTCAGGGATATACAGTGGAGAAGCGAGAGGGCTACCCGCTTCGGCCAGGTAAGCAGCATCTCTGGCCCATGGCTAGCTCACAGCCTCCAATTCTCCGAACCCCAAGCCCTCAACATCTCTATGAGGTTCCATGCCTCACAAATGCTCACAGCTCCATTTTTTCCCCCCATCTGCTTCTTCCAGTGACTCTAGGTGGTTTTCCTGCTAGGAATTCTATATCCCTTTTATTTTCAGAGAAGGAAATGGAAGCCTGGTTGGTTGCAATGGCTTCCCAAAGGCTGGTAGGTGTAGGAGCTAGGACTGGAACCCAGGTCTCCTGATTACATCTTATGCTCTTTCAAACTTGGACAAGCGAGTGAGATGGACAAAGCTAGGTTGATGCCTTTTGAGTTCCTGCCATTGGGATTTTGGACTCATAGGCAATCTTAATCATAAGTCAGTGGGTCAGGTCAGATAAACTATGTATCTGTGGAATTGGGACTTAGGAATGGACTTCAGGAGTGAATCATCTCTTGTCCTCCACCTCCTCATTTGCAGCTCAGTCCTCAAGACGTAGAGAAGGAAGGGCTCACACACTCGATAACTCTCTTACGTTCTTTTCCAGCTCCAACCTTCTGATTCACTGAAGGAAAGTTAAACATTACAAGGAGGGGAAAGGAGAGGGGGGGCAGAGGAAGGAAGCTGAATCAGCACACAGTCACCCCCCCGCCCCAAAATAGCTTGTGTTCCCATTGTTTTTGACTCTTCCCACCTGAATGCCTTTTAGCTGTGGGATGGGCCTTCTAGTGGCTTCTGCCCATTCTGCCCTTCTTTACCCCACTTCCTTCCTCCTCTGACCTGCTAATCTTCTCAATCAGTGTCGTAGGAATCTTGGAGAAGCAACAGAAGTGGGAATAAAACAGCAACTGGAAAGAGCAAATTAGTCATTTTTGACTCCTTGGAGGCTGCTGCTTTTACTATTGCTCATGCATTTATTCTCATAGCTTTTTTTTTTTTTTTTTAAGAGAAAATGGTCAGATTGTATTGATGCCATGTGACTAATAAATAGGCTGAAGACAGTCTAGGACTAAATGTGAGACCTAGGCTTGTGCATTCTCAGAGGCAGAGGGAACCCGAGAGGTCTCCTGATCCAGTGGCCCCAACCTTTTTGGCACCATGCATCAATTTCATGGGAGACAATTCTTCCATAGACCAAGGTTGGGGGAGGGATGGTTTGGGGACAATTCACGTGTATTACATTTGTTGTGCACTTTATTCTATTATTATTACATCAGCTCCACCTCAGATCATTGGGCATTAGATCCCAGAGGTTGGGGACTCCTGTTCTAATTGCTATCCCCCTGCAATAGCCCTACCATGTAGTTATCGTGTGTCTTTGTTTGGTCACCAACAATGACAGGAGGCTCGCTACTTATGGAGGCAATGTGTTTTGTTTGCAGGATAGGCTGGCAGGAAGGCTCAGTGGAAAGTAAGGCACCACAGCCAGGAATCCAGAAATGCCTTAGACCAGTCACTCTTCCTACTGCAAACAATAGCAAATAGGAGATACGGGACTCTTCTATAATTAGGTTGGCCAGTGCTGATGCCCTGGTGCATGCTTCTGACCAGCAGTGCTGGAGCACAGAACCTAGCCTAAAAGCCTCTGAAGGCCTTCACCTTCACCTAAGTCCAAGTCTAAACCTTGGGCTCTCACTCTCTTCCAGAGAGTTGACCAGATACACCCGAAATTAAAGCAATCACTAGCAGACGCTATGTGTGAGGAAGAGAAAACAAGAAACAAGATGCTTGGCCCTGGGTGCACTGAGCCAGACAGCTGCAAGAAGCATAAAGGGAGGCTTCCCATGAGGGGACTATCTTTTCCATCTCTGAACACACACAGTGTGTTCATCTACCAGTAAATGTACCCCCATCTATGCTTAGAATATGAGCAATTAGATTAGTAAGTGTCCACAAGCCTGTGGGTTAAAGGGAGGGAGAAGTAGGAGAACACTGGGGAGATGGGCAGCGGTGTTTTCTCCCAAAATAAGAAATAGATGGGACTTTCCTGGCCGTCCAGTGGTTAGGACTCTGTACTTCCAATGCAGGAAGCCTGGGTTTGATCCCAGGTCAGGGAACTAGGATCCCATATGCTGTGTGGCACAGCTTAAAAAAAAAAGAAATTGAATATAAAACAATTCTGATGTCTTCTCAACTCTGCCAAAATGAAATGGAATAATAATTCCTATTGAAACAAAATCTATAAAAGCCAATGTGTTTAATTCCTTGAAATGAAAATGAAAAATGAAGTTCCATGAAACTGTTCAAGGGGCTTCCCTGGTGGTCCAGTGGTTAAGACTCTGCATTTATATGATGGGGGCACAGATTTGATCTCTGGTCAGGAAACTGAGATCCTGCATGCCATGTCCAGAAAAAAAACAAAACCAAAAATAGAATTTACAGTAATAAATCATTAGGGAAAAAAGTACTCAGCAGGAGGAAATAGGAAGTAGAACATGAGGAGAGGCTGGTGCAGGGAGAGGAGAAGAGTTCTTTCCCGTCCAAGTAAAGACAGGTGAAGAAGTAGCAAAGTCTGTGGAGCTGTAGCTTCCTTCTACCCACCAGGCCCACCCCAGAAGTCACATCTTTCTTTTCTGTAACAGCCTTCTAGATATCTGGAAGCAACAAACACATTGTGCTGGGTTTTCTTTTCTCCATTAAATAGTCCTACCTAGTCCAGCGCCTGTTGGCTAGTTGGCTAATATTCATCTTATGATGGGGCTCATGTCTGAATGTCAGATTCCAATTGTGTAGAACAAGGCAAGACTGTTGCCTTGTTCTGGGCACAGTGAACTGATGGCTGCATCTTTGCTAGATTGTAAGTTGATTCTTGAATATCTTAACTTTCATCTTTTTGCTCATCCCATCTTGGGAAGAGCCTGAGAATGACAGACTCATACTCTGAAGCTTTAGAATTAGGTTAGGCTGTAAGTGGCAGAGAAAAAATAGTAGCTTAATTAAAATAGAAGTTTATTTTGGGGGGACTTCCCTAGCAGTCCAGTGGTTAAGACTCCTTACTTCTATTGCAAGGGGCCTGGGTTCAATCCCTGGTGGGGAAACTAAGATGCCATACCATGTGGTCAAAAGAAAAACAGGAAATTTAATGTATTCTCTGATTTTCCAGCCTTATATGGTACTGTTTGGTGTCAGGGACCTTAATCCCACACCTGCCTGCTGGGAATAGTTGTTAATCTAGGGAGCCTTGTGGTTGAGTAAAGTTAGCGATTCTGTTACTAAGGAAGAAGGAGGGAACAGATATTGGGAGGTGGGCAGCAGCCCCTGCCCCCTTCCCCATCCCAGAACCTGGCTGCCTGTCTCTCCCTTGGGATGGGAATCCATGATCGATTTTAATGCTGGTCTCCACTAAGCCTCAGATTGTGGGTGGATTGGCTCTGAAGATTCAATTCTAGGGAGTTGCCCCCGTTCCCCCTCGTTGGGACCCTGTGGACACAGTAAGAAGGGGAGGAGTCTCTCGCTGCTCCAGGCAGGCTCCCAGCCTTCCCTGCCAAGCCACTGGATGAGAAGGGTCCACTTTGAACTTTGCAGAACTCATTGAGAGTGCCATGTACCTCTACCGTGCCACGGGGGATCCCACCCTCTTAGAACTCGGAAGAGATGCTGTGGAGTCCATCGAGAAAATCAGCAAAGTGGAGTGTGGATTTGCCACAGTAAGTGCTTCCATGGGCCCAAGAATTGGGAAATCTCTCCCCCTACCGCTAAAGAGCCTCTGAAATATTAACACTGGAAGGACTCTTAAAGGTATAAGTAGTGTCTTTATTTTATAGACGGGGAGGCTGAGGAACAGAAGCTGAGCCTGGCTAAAGGTTACAAAGCAGGTAGAACTAGGATTCATTCCCAGGGGTCTAGACTCCATGCCCTTGGCCTTCTCCCTACTTCAGAGACCCTCTAGCTATCTGAATAGGCTACTTTGTAAAGAAGTGTTTTGTGAAAAGGCCTATAAAATGGATTTTAGAAGGGAATTACAGTCCCATAGCCTTATTTGCAGGGAAGCCTGATGGCTCAGCAGTAAAGAATCCGCCTGCAATGCAGAAGACACAGGAGATGCGGGTTTAATCCCTGGGTCAGGAAGGTCCCCTGGAGGAGAAAACAGCAACCCACTCCTGTCTTCTTGCCTGGAAAAATTCCCATGGACAGAGGAGTCTGGCTGCCTGCAGTCCATGGGGTCACAGAGAGTTGGACATGATGGAGCCGCTAAGCACACATGTGCACACAGGCTTCCCTGGTGGTTCAGTAGTAAAGAATACCTCTGCCAAACTGGAGATGTGGGTTCAATCACTGAGTTGGGAAGATCCCCTGGAGAAGGAAATGACAACCCAGTATTCTTGCCTGGAGAATCCCATGGACAGAGGGACCTGACACGCTACAGTCCATGGGGTTGCAGAAGAGTTGGATACGACTTAGCGACCGAAAAACAACAACAATAAGCCTTATTTGCAAACCCAAGGATCCTTAATGAAACAGCCTTACTGGTCTCACAGATATTTGCTGAGTATCTTTCACGGGCCAGGTGCTGTTCTAGACTGAAGATTATAGCAGTGAAGAAGGACCAAGCCCCTGAGCTGACATTTCAGTAGAAAAAACAGTGACTGTGTATCTAGGAGACAGAAAGGAGGCCATTGTGGCTGGAGGCGGGTGAGCAAGGGGGAAAGCAGGAGAAGATACGTCCCCAGAAGTAGGCAGGGGCTAGATCACATAGGGCTTTGTATTAGCCATGAGGAAGAGCTGGGATTTCATTCTGCTGGGAACGAGAAGCCTTGGTAGGATTTACAGCAGAGCAGTGACGTGCTATATTTTAGAAAGATCACTCTGGCCCTCTGTGGAGAATGGATTGAAAGGGTCAAGGAGGAGAGCCATATCACATCCTTAGAGGACCCAAGCAGGCAAGATAGAAATAAACAGTGGTTGCACACATGTAAAAACCAGATGTTGAAGCAAATAGTCTGGAAGGAAATTCACCAAAAAGCCTACAGAGGTTTTTTTAGGGTATGGAATAAAACCGATCAAATCAAAAAAACTCTTCCTTTTCAAAAAGTTGTAATTGATTATATTCATTTATATATAATCATTTATATTGATTATATAAAGCATAGATGCATATTTTTAAAGAGAAGACCTGTATGTGTAGGAGAAATATAATATTGTTGTATTTTGTGAAAAGCCAAAGTGGATGAGCTCAGTGGGGCCTTGGAACTCTTGACTTATTTCCATGAAAGAGAAGTCTTTTGGAGCCCTGCCAAGGCAAATGATGGGAACAGGCATCTGACTCCTTGGCCTTTGGCAAATAGGACAAAAGAATAATAATTCCTGGTACATTGAGTCCATATTTTAGTCACATTTTTGGGGTATAAAATAGATGTCTACTGAGAACTAGTTTTGTTTAAGAAAATGCATTGCTAGTGCCAATAAATACTTATTTTAGAAACAAAAATAAATGTTTGTAGCAAGTAAACCTACTCATTCCTGACTATAAACTCAGTATCAATTTATCTTTGTAAAGACTCCTAATCAGTTGTGTACAAGAGCAAAAAACTTGATAACCATCTTAATGTCCAATAAGTAAATCATGCTACATTTTTACATCATTAAGAAATGTAAACATTAGATCAATGTTTGGAGTCACAAAAGGATAGGATAAAGGGGCTAGTAGATATTGTATCATGTAGGGGGACCAAGAAAGACAGTTCTGATGAGGCAGCATTTGAGCAGAGACCTGCAGGAAGTGAAGGAGGGAGAAGATACCTGAAGGAAGATGGCTCCAGGCTTCAAGAACACCACTGAAAAGAACTGGGCTAGGCATGAGGTTGTTCACAGAAGAGAAAAGCTGAGAGGCTGGACCTGCGAGAGCCACAGAAAGAGCAGGAAAAAGATGAGATCAGCAAGGAGCAGGAGCCAGGTCAGCAAGGAGCAGGAGCCAGGTCAGCAAACATCTGTTAGGCCAGATAAGGACTTTGATTTTAGTTTGCGGGAAATGGGATGTTAACAGAGGGCTTTCCATAGAGGACTGACAGGTAAGACTTAAAGATAAAAATATCCTTGAGCATAGTGTTTCCCAGGTGGTTCAGTAGTAAAGAATCTGCCTGCCAAGCAGGAGATACTGGTTCGATCCATGAGTCAGGAAGATCCTCTGGAGAAGGAAATGGCACTCCAGTATTCTTGCCTGGGAAATCCTATGGACAGAGGAGCCTGGCAGGCTACAGTCCATGGAGTTGCAAAGGGTAGGATACAACTTAGCAACTAAACAACAACAACAAATCCTTTAGGGTAAGAATGGAAGAAGGAAGCCCAGTTGAAAATTGTGATAAGCTTGGTGAGAGATGATGGTAAGTGATTTGCTCAAAGATCCATAGCCACCTAGTGGCAGGAAGTTCTGACGGGGTCCCCCAACCCTTTCTCCTACTCTGATGCTAGTCTGACTTACTTCCCTCTTCCACATGGCAGATCAAAGATCTGCGGGACCACAAGCTTGACAACCGCATGGAGTCTTTCTTCCTGGCCGAGACTGTGAAATACCTCTACCTGCTGTTTGATCCGGACAACTTTATCCACAACAATGGCTCCACCTTCGATGCAGTGATCACCCCCTATGGGGAGTGCGTCTTGGGGGCTGGGGGTTATATCTTCAACACAGAAGCGCACCCCATCGACCCTGCTGCCCTGCACTGTTGCCGGAGGCTGAAGGAAGAACAGTGGGAAGTGGAAGATTTGATGAGGGAATTCTACTCTCTCAAACGGAAAAGTTCGAGATTTCAGAAGAAAACTATGAGCTCAGGGCCATGGGAACCCCCAAAAGGGCCTGGAACATTCTCCTCCCCTGGAAACCATGAACAGGCAAGGGAAAAGAAGCCTGCCAAGCAGAAAATCCCACTTCTCAGCTGCCCTAGTCAGCCTTTTACCTCAAAGCTGGCATTACTGGGACAGGTTTTCCTAGATTCCTCATAACCACTGGATGATATTTTGTTTTTGAAACTAAACTGTAACAATAAATCTGCTTTTGATGATCATGGTTTTCTATTTTACAAATTGGGTTGTTTCTCATGAGATTTCATTCAAAGGTAGGGTGCACAACTAAAAACAGTTGCAAATCTAATTTTTCTCTTATGGTTGGAGAAATAGCTGAACAGAAAGTTAGCCAGCTTCAAAGACCCCAGGGCTTGATACTTGAATCTCCTTTCCTTTTAAGGTTCCTATTTTCTGGAGGGTGTTGTAAATATATTCCTTTTTTGGGGGGTGGGGGGGAGATATTTTCATTTTTTTTTTTTAATTGAAGTATAGTTGACTTACAATATTCTATAAATTCCATAGGGCTTATATAATATAGAGCTATATAAGAACTATACTGTATGTAGAATATAGTAAATAGATACTTTTATACATTACAAAATGATCACCACAAAAAGCCTAGTTACCATCTGTCACCATACTAAGTTATTACAGTATTATTGACTATATTTCTTGTGCTGTATATTATGTCCCCACGACTTACTTATAACTGGAATTTTTGTACCTCTTAATTTCTGTCATCTATTTTAGTCTTCCCCCCCCACCACCGCCACCCTACGTACCCCATGGCAACCACCAGTTTGTTCTCTGTGTCTGTGAGTCTGTTTCTGCTTTGTTATATTTGTTCATTTGTTTTGTTTTTAGGTTCCACATATAAGTGAAATCACATGCTATTTGTCTTTTCTGACTTATTTCATTTAGCATAATACTGTCTAGGTCCATTCATATTTTTACAAAGGGCAGGATTTTGTTCTTTTGTGTGACTAATATTTATACACACACACACACACATCTTTATCCATTCAGCCGTTGATGGACATTTAGGGTGTTTCCGGATCTTGACTATCCTAAGTAATGCTGCACTGAGTATAGGCATGCATATCAGCATGTATATTTCTTTTCAAATTAGTGTTTTTTTCAAATAAATACCCAGAAACGGAATTGCTAGATCTTGAGGGAGTTCTATTTTGAATTTTTTGAGAAATCTTTCATACTGTTTTCCACAGTGGCTACATCAGTTTACATTCCCACCAACAGTATTCAGGGGTTTCCTTTTCGTCACATCCTCACCCACATTTATTTGTTGTCTTTTTGATAGCCATTCTGACAGGTATGAGGGAATATCTCATTGTGTTTTGATTTGCGTTTCCTGATGATTCGTGATGCTGAGCATCTTTTCATGTGTTTGTGTGTGATCAATATGTCTTCTTTAGAAAAATGCCTGTTTATGTCTCCTGTCCATCTTTTAATTGGGTTGTTTGTTTTCTTGATGTTGAGTTGATGTTGGATAATTAATCCCTTATCAGATATATTGTTTGCAAATATCTTCTCCTATTCAGTAGACAGCCTTTTCATTTTGTTGATAGTTTCCTTCTCTGTACAAAAGCTTTTTAGTTTGATGTAATCCCCCCCTTTTTTTTTGCTTTTGTTTCCCTTGCCTGAGACATATCCAAAAAAATATTGTTAAAATGAATATCAAAGAGCATACTATGTCTTCTTTTAGGAGTTTTATAGTTTCTAGTCTTATGTTTATATGGGTATGATAAAGTTCACTTATTATTTCTAATAGTTTTTTGGTGGTATCTTTATAATTTTCTATAAATAGATTCTATATCATGTCATCAATGAACAGTGACAGTTTTACTTCTTTTCCAACTTGTATTCCTTTTGTTTGGTTGTCTGATTGCTGTGGCTAGAACTTCTGATACTATGTTAAATAAAAGTGGTGAGAGCGGGCATCCTTGCCTTTTTCCTTATCTTAGGGGAAATGCTTTCAGCTTTTCATCATTGAGTTTGATATTGATGGTAGATTTGTCATATATGGCCTTTATTATGTTGAAATATGTTCTATCCCATGGACGGAGGAGCCTGGTAGGCTGCAGACCATAGGGTTGCGAAGAGTCAGACACAACTGAGCGACTTCACTTTCACTTTTCACTTGCATGCATTGGAGAAGGAAATGGCAACCCACTCCAGTGTTCTTGCCTGGAGAATCCCAGGGACGGGGAAGCCTGGTGGGCTGCTGTCTATGGGGTCACACAGAGTTGGACACAACTGAAGCGACTTAGCAGCATGTTCTATCTACACCCACTTTAAGGGTCTTTGTCATAAGTAGATGTTGAATTTTTTTGATAGGTAAGAAATAGACTTATTAATATAGGACCCTATGAAGGATACAAATAGGCAGGCAAGAGGGCTCTATCCCAAGAACTAAGTGGGCCACATTTTTATAATCGAAGGAGAAGTGGGGAGAGGGAGAAGACCAGCTTATTCCTCTTCCTTTGTAAAGATGTTTTAGGAAAATGACACACAAGAGGGTGGTCATGTCCTAGGTCTCAGGTAAGTTCCTGGGACAGGCCACCAAGTGAGGTCCTTGGGTTCACACAGGAGAGAATTCAAGAGCGAGCCATAGTAAAGTGAAAGAGATACACACTCTATAGATAGGATATAGTCCCTCTCAAAAGACGAGAGAAGCCCTGGGAGAAACACACCCCACAGACAGATTGTGGGCAGTCTTAGAAGGTGAAAGCCAGAGAGGTGTTAAAAATTTTGTCAAACACATTTCCTGCATCTATTGAGAATATCCTATGGTTCTATTTTTCAGTTTGTTAATATGTGTATCACACTAATTTATGGATGTTGAGCCATTTCTGGAATAAATTCCACTTCATCGTGGTGTGTGAACTTTTAGTAAGATCTGACTGAAAGCTGGGGAAATGACAGCATCTAGAAACTAACAGCTACAGTTAGCTATGGCTGTTCATAGAACCACAACCCACCCCACTCATTATTCAGAGCTTCTTTGTGGCCAAGGCTAACTCACCCCCACACTCTGGGATACCCTTGATCATCAGTCAACATACTGGATTCTAGACCAGAAAGAAGAAGGAAAGTCCTTTCCTAAATCCTTTTCTCTTCCCCAATTTACAGAGTGGCATTTTAAAAATTAAAGTATAATTGACTTACAATATTATACTATTTAGGTGTACAACAGTGTGATTTAATATTTTTAGGAGTACCAGATAATGATTTGATATTTTTATACATCACAAAGTGATCACCAAAGAAAACTGTGTTTTTCAGGAATTTATTAGCATAAAGTTGTTCTTTCTTATCCCTGATACTACTTACCTATGCCCTGATTTGGAGAAGGCGATGGCACCCCACTCCAGTACTCTTGCCTGGAAAATCCTATGGATGGGGGAGCCTGGTAGGCTGCAGTCCATGCTAAGGGTTGGACATGACTGAGCGACTTCCCTTTCACTTTTCACTTTACTGCACTGGAGAAGGAAATGGCAACCCACTCCAGTGTTCTTGCCTGGAGAATCCCAGGGACAGGGAAGCCTGGTAGGCTGCCGTCTATGGGGTCGCACAGAGTCAGACACGACTGAAGTGACTTAGCAGCAGCAGCAGCAAGAGGAAAGGGTAGGGACTTCGTGATGGCTCAGTGGCAAACAATCCACTTGCCAGCGCAGGAGACACGGGTTGGTTCCCTGGTCTGAGAAGATCCCACATGCCTTGGAGCAACTAAACCTGTGTGCCACGATTGTGCTCTGAAGCCTCCGCAGCTACTAAGCCTTCGCGCCACAACCACTGAAGCCCGCATGCCCTTGAGCCGGTGCTCCACAAGGGAAGCCACTGCAATAAGAAGCCCTTGCACCACATCTAGAGAGTAGCCCCCACTCTCTGAAGCTAGAGAAAAGCCCACACATCAGGGAAGACCCAGGACAGCCAAAAAAAAAAAGGGTAAGTTTAGTAAGACACTATTTTAAAAATATGACTTTATCAAATGTACAAAACCAAAAGTGACATATACTAATGCATTATTTGTAATGACACTCTTGCCAATGAAAGCATCAGTAAGCCAGCAATATTAAAAAGATGCATTGGAGAAGGAAATGGCAACCCACTCCAGTGTTCTTGCCTGGAGAATCCCAGGGACGGCAGAGCCTGGTGGGCTGCTGTCTATGCGGTTGCACAGAGTCGGACACGACTGAAGCGACTTAGTAGTAGTAGTAGTAGTAGTAAAAAGATACTTGGAAACATGACATGCTGAATCAGTCTCTTGAATATTTTCAAAAAAGAAAAGTATATCTAATGTGATGGGACAGATTTTTCTGAGCCATGATGTAGCTATCAATGAGAAATCCTTATTATCATTGTATTGGATTGTACATTCAGTGCCAAAAAGGAAAACTCAAAAAGCTCCTGAAAAAATAAGAAACTGTTCTTCTGGCATATATATATATATATATATATATAGCTTTTGTTTTTCTTCCAGTTTTATTGAGATATAAATTGATACACAGCACTGTATAATGATTTGATTTATATAACATTATGAAATGATTTTCACAGTAAGTTTAGTGAACATCCATCATCTCATATAGATACAAAATTAAAGAAATAGAAAAAATATTTTCTAGTGATGAGAACCCTTGTGATTTATTCTCCTAACTTTCATATATATAGCAGTGTTAATTATATTTATTATGTTGTACATTACATTCCTAGTATCTATTTATCTTATAACTGAAAGTTCATACCTCTTGACTACTTTCGTCCAATTCCCAGCCCCCTCCCCCTGCCTCTAGTACCATAAATCTGATCTCTTTTTCTGGGTTTCTTTTTGAAGTACAACTGACCTGTGTACACTGTGTTAGTTCCTGTTACACAACATAGTAATTTGATATTTTTAGACATTGCAAAATGATTACCTCAATAAGTCTAGTTACAGTCTGTCCCTGTAAAAGACATTACATAATCATTTATTTTATTAAAAAACTTATTTTGGCCTTGCTGCACAGCATGCAGGCTCTTAGTTCCTGGACCAGGGATTGAACCCACGTCTCCTGCATCTGAAGCACAAGGTCTTAACCACTGGACCGCTTGGGAAGTCCCCATAATTATTGACTATATTCTCCACACTGGACATTTCATACCCTTGACTCATTTCTTCTATAACTTGAATTCTGTAGCTCTTAATTGCCTTCATCTCTTTCTCCCCCGACCCCTGACTCCCTTCCCCTCTGCAACCACCTGTTTGTTCTCTGTATCTCACTGTTTCTGTTTTGTTATGTTCCTTTGTTTCGGTTTTTAGATTCCACATATAAGTAAAATCATAGAGCATCTTTCTTTCTCTGACTTACTTCATTTAGCATAATACTTTCTAGGTTCATCCAAGTTGTCACAAATGGCAATATTTCATTCTTTTTTGTGGCTAATATATATTTATACCACATACTCTATTCATTCAGCTATTGATAGGCACTTAGGTTGCTTCCATATCTTGGCTGTTGTAAATAATGCTGCAGTGACCACGGGAGTGCATATCTTTTTAAATGTTTTTATTTTCTTTGGATAAATACCCAGGAGTGAAACTACTGAATTGTATAGTAGTTCTATTTTTAACTTTTTTGAGGAATCTCTGTACTGTTTTCCATAGTGGCTGCATCAATTCATATTTCCCACCAGTAGTACAAAAGGGTTCTCTTTTCTCCACATCTTCACCTACGTCTGTTATCTGTTGTCTTTTTGATAATAGCCATCTGACAGGTGAGAGGTGATATCTCATTGTGGTTTTGATTTGCGTTTCCCTGTTGATCAGTGATGCTGAGCATCTTTTCATGTGCCTGTTGGCCATCTGTATGAAAAATGTCTATTTGGATCCTCTGCCCATTTTTTAATTGGGTTACTTAGGTTTTGTTTTGATGTTAAGTTGTATGAATTCTTTGTCTCTTTTGGATAGTAACCTCTTATTGGATATGAAATTTGCAAATACTTTCTCCCACTCAGTAGGTAGCCTTTTCGTTTTGTTGATGGTTTCCTTCCCTGTGCTAAAGGTTTTTAGTCTTCTGGTATATATTTTTTTTTGTTGTGTACTGTTTTCCTTCCCTGGAGAAGGAAATGGTAACCCACTCCAGTATTCTTGCCTGGAGAATCCCATGGACAGAGAAGCCTGGTAGGCTGCAGTCCACGGGGTTGCAAAGAGTCGGACATGACTGAGCAACTTCACTCACTCACTGTTTTTGTGGTAAATCAATAAACATACGTCTTAGCAATAATATGATTTCTCCTTCAATCTTTGCAAAATTTTGAAAGTAGTGTTAGTTATGGTATTGATTTTGTGATCTAACTTGAGAAAGACAAGTTGGGTAGTGTATAATGCTTAGTTTATGCCTGAGATGAGTGGTAAGGCCATTTTAAGGAGGGTCTTGTTATGTATTTAGTTATTCTCCTCACACAAAACTGGATTTAAAATGTTTACAAAATTGACAAGTGCAATTTTGGTCAATATAAATTAGTCTGGAAAAATTAAAATATGACAAAGGCATTTTTAAAATGTTAGCATCTGAAAACAATGTTATTTGGCATAGTCTTACAGGTTGTAAATCTTTGGAAAACAAATTTTGCTGAAATTCATGTGTATGTTTGGCAGAAACAGTGGAAGTTGTTCATTTATTAAAGGAAGTCAACAGAATACCCAATTTTTTGGAAAAAAATTCTTCAGGGATTAGAGGTTACCTACCACTTATTTTATCATATCAGAGTTAGTTGGTGGTCTTAAGGGAAAGTCTGAAGTACATTACAAGAATACAAGAATAAAATTCTTATTTTTCTAGCCAAAAAACAATCTCATTTGGAAAATCTTTTCAAAGTTGTTTTTTTGGAATAACAATGTTGGCCTATTTGATTGATATATTTTTTAACATTCTCAGTGAATTAAATTAGAAAGTTCTTAGGAAACCCAGTCCAACATTTCAAGCCTATCCAAGCATTTCAAATGATATTACTGCAATGGCAAGCAAAATTTCAATGTATTAGGTTGTTGCAAAAGTAATTGTGGTTTTGGATTGTTGAACTTTGCTGTTTGGTATTAGAATACATTCTTAAATGTGGTTATGTTATACACCACTTTAATTGCATTTCTCACTTTGTGTTTTTTTGCTAATGACATTACTTGCTGTTTATTTTATATTTATTTTGGACTATAGAAATGATGTTAAGACAAAAAGCAAATTTGAGCGACCTTTTTTATTTGAGTTCAAAATGGGTCATAAAGCAGTGGAGACAACTAGCTACATCAACAATGGATTTGGCCCTGAAACTGCTAACAAACGTACAGTGCAGTGGTGGTTCAAGAAGTTTTGCAAAGGAGACAGAGCCTTAAAGCTGAGGAGCATAGTGGCCAATAGTTGGAAATTGAGAATGACCAACTGAGAGCAGACATTGAAGCTGATCCTCGTTATGATGATTTAAAATTCATGGTCGGAAACTGCAATTACTTCTGTACCAACCTAATACATACCACTGGTTCCATGGTTTTCAAGTGTGGCCCCTGGTGCAGAAGCAGCAGCATCACCAGAGACCTTGTTACATATGTAAACTCATGGGCTCCACCCCAGAACTTCTGATTCAGAAAAGGGAGGGCCAGCAGTATGTGTTTTAACAAGCCTTCCAGCTGATTCCCAGGTGGCGCTAGTGGTAAAGAACCTGCCTACCGATACAGGAGAGGTAAGAGATGCGAGTTTGATCCCTGATTTGGGAAGATCCTTTGGAGAAGGAAATGGCAACCCACTCCGGTATTCTTGCCTGGAGAATCCCATGGACAGAAGAGCCTGGCGGGCTACAGTCCATAGGGTCACAAAGAAGTGGACACAACTGAAGCAACTTTGCATGCTCAACTTGGCCAGGTGATTCTGATGTAAGCTCATGTTTCAGAACCAGGGTATTTGATGTCCCCATCATTGTTGCAAGAAATCAATGAAACCTTATTAATGAAAGCAGCTCAAATTAAATGAAATAAAACTAGAGATTTTCATTGCCCCTTATCTCTTATTGTTGGTATTAATGTTATGCTGGCCTCACAATAACAGTTGTAGAATATTACTTCTTTATCTAGCTTTTGGAAGAAATTATATATTACTGGTATTATTTCTTCCTTAAAAGGTTGGTAGATTTCATAGCCATTTGGGGACTGAATTTGTGTGTGTGTGTGTGTATGTGTGTTGGGGAGGGGGGAGGTTTTTAAATTATAGATTCAATTTCTTTAATAGTTATGGGATTATTCCAATTTTTATTACTTCTTGTGTCCATTTAGGTATAGATTTTTTTTCCTAGAAATTTTATTCCATCTAAATTTTCAAATGTCTAGGCATAAAATTGTAATTATATCCTCTTATGAGTTTCTGAATGCTGAAGAATCTCAATTTTTGACACTAATTCCTGGTGGGAATCTATTCTGTTTTCTTCATAGGGGTTTTCCTAATTTGATTGATTGCTTTCTAGAATTGCAGCACAACAGTCAATCTGGGACTTCTTTTCCTTGTACTGAAGCTTTAAAAAAAACAAACAGAAAAATGATGGTTATGTAAGATGTAAATATTGGAGAAAGATGAGATATGGGTGTAAGGGAACTGTTAGTACTATTCTTACAACTCTTTAGTAAATCTAAAATTATTCCAAATTAAAAAAAATTTTTTAAAGAACAAAAAAATGGTATTAATCATCCACTATTCATCGTTTCACTCAAGGACTTTGGCCTGTTTTTGAGACTCGAATTCACCAGAGAAGTCAAATATGTCGCCTATCAAGAAGTTCCCAAGAATTACAGGAAAGACTCAGAGGCAGTGACTTTTAGATTTTTTTCTTTCTTTTCAAAAGAGACTTTTTTTTTGATGCTTTCCAAAAAGGAGTTTCAAAAAGGGATAATTATACAATTGCAGGAAATAAGGTTTTGAATGTCTTTTGAACTACATGTATGTTAGGAGGAGGGGAAGTAATCCTGTTACTTTATCCTTCTGTCAGATGCAGTCTACCAGGAAGTTGAAAGAAACCACGTGAACTAAGTATAGAACAATACTAAAAATGTTGGTGAGCAAGGGTTAGGTTGTGAGAGTCTGACCAGAAATGCTTCCGGAGTTGTGCAAAGAGTAGGAACTTAATCTTAAAGAAAATTTGGGATTTGCAGGAGTTGGGTCTTCTCATCCTTAGTAGGACAGGAGGTCTCTAAGGATCTGAGTCTGCCCGGAACATGGAGGGGATGTGGAAGAATGGTGGGAATCAGGGTGGGGTGTGTGTGTTACTCAGTTGTGTCAGACTCTTTGGAAGAATGATGGGAATCAGGGGTGTGTGTGTATGTGTGTGTTACTCGCTCAGTTGTGTCTGACTCTTTGCAACCCCATGGACTGCGGCCCACCAGGCTCCCCTGTCCATGGAACTCTCCAAGCAAGAATAATGGAGTGGGTTGCCATTGCTTTATCTTCCCAACCCAGGCAGGGATGGAACCCGGGTCTCCTGCATTGCGGGCAGATTCTTTACCAGCTGAGCCACAAGGGAATCCTCTTTGACAATAGAGGAAAGGTTAATTACTATCATCCTAGGGAAAAGGTTGGGGTTCCCAGGTGGCTCACTGGTAAAGAATCCACCTGCCAATGCAGGAGATGTGGGTTCAATCTCTAGATTGCAAAGATCCCCTGGGGAAGAAAATGGCAACCCACTCCAGTATTCTTGCTTGGGAAACCCCATAGACAGAGGAGCCTGGCAGGCTACAATCCACGGGGTCTCAAGAGTCAGACATGACTTAGCAATTCAAACAACAGGTTGGTGGGGGGAAGAAGATAGCTTTAGCCTTGAGGCCACATATTACTTATTAATTACAAAATGAAAAAAATGTACCTTTCCAATAAGACACTTGGCAAATACCACATGGGCCAAGAGATCAACCTTGGCATCATTAATAATGGGATAAATTATATTATTTCATCCTGATGTAAAGCAGTGGGAAAGATACCATCAACTATATAGCATCCTTGCTAGAAAATCTGAACCGTAATCTAATCAAGAAATCCAGATAGTAGGGCATTCAGCAAAATTGGCCTGGACCCTTAAAAACTGTCTGTGTCATGAAGACAGAACAGATGAGAGGCCTCTTAGACATTAAAAGACACTAAAGAGACATGATATTCAAAAACAAGGCATGATCCTTGATTGAATCCTGTTGGGGGGGTGGGGTGGGGGGAAACCCTATAGGACATCTTGGGGGCAATTGAAGACAACTGAATAGAAGGTGATATTATATAACATTAAATTTCTTAGATGTGATGGTGTCATAGTTATTAGAAGCAGGTCCATATTATTGGGAGATAATATGCTGAAGTACTGAGGTATAGTATCATGATATCTATAATTTACTTTCAAATGGTTTGGGAACAAATTTGATGTGCATGTGTACATATATATATATATATATATGCAGATGGAGAAGGTAATGGCACATCACTCCAGTACTCTTGCCTGGAAAATCCTACGGACAGAGGAGCATGGAAGGCTGCAGTCCATGGGGTCGCTGAGGGCCAGACACGACTGAGTGGCTTCACTTTCAGTTTTCACTTTCATGCACTGGAGAAGGAAATGGCAAGCCACTCCAGTGTTCTTGCCCGGAGAATCCCAGGGACAGTGGAGCCTGGTGGGCTGCTGTCTATGGGGGAGTTGGACACGACTGAAGTGACTTAGCAGCAGCAGCAGCAGAGAAAAATAAAGATAAAATAATGTAAACAATTGATGAGTTTAAGCAAGGACATCTGAGTATTCACAGTATTATTCTTTCAACTTTTCTGAAGATTTGAAAATTTCCCCCCAAAAACTGGAGGGAAAATAAAATATTGCAAATAAACTGCTTGGCCAATGGTAAATGCCTCCCCCCCCCCGAAAAAGAAAAAGGTGGGTCTTACATAAGCATATAAGCTCCATGAGGGCAGAGACTTTGTTTCTTTTATTTAGCACTGTATCCCGAGCGCCTGGCAAGTGAAACCATACCCAACAAACATTTTTGAAACAAATCCTTGAAAAGTTGTACATTAGAAATGTAATGTGTAAAATATAATCATTGGAAATTACAGCAAAGGACATATATGAACAGCTATTTCTATGGTCTGAATATAACTGTGCCAGTTGCTTTGATTAAAATGACTTTTCCATGTTGAAAAAATTTTTAAATTGCCCCAGAAAATCCATCTGCCCTGTTGAGTAACTCATTTACAAGAAGTGATAGTCTCTGAGTAGTATCAGCAGGTTTGGTTAAACCATTTGGGATTAATGTGAGGGGGTAAAATTAGCCTATTAAGAAGCTTCAGTTTTTCTAACCGTGACCCCAAGTGACATCAACTGGGCTCTTTTGGGAGGGGTCCTACGCCCTCTGGTGGTAAAAGACACTCATCTGGTTTTTATGGAAAAGGCTGGCAGGAAGAGATGAAGTGGGAGTGCCTTTACCCAGAGGCTTCTGGAAACCTGGGGATTCAATCCCTGGGCTGGGAAGATTCTCCTGGAGGAGGAAATGACAACACACCCCAGTACTCTTCACTGGAAAATTTCCATGGACTAAAGAGCCTGGTAGGCTACAGTTCATGAGGTTCTCAAAGAATTGGACACGACTGAGCGACTTCACTTTCTGGAAACCTTGCTCCTTATTTCCTAGTTGGTAGTGTCGTTGGGACTGAACTTGAAGTGATCATTTTTGACTCAGTGAATAGACAGATTTGGGGAATGCCTGGGCCAGGCTGGGCTGAGGAACGTACAAATTTAGGAACGGACAGTGACATTTGTGGTTGGGTCACAGCTGAAATGGGAAGACTTGCCTCCAGCATGATGAGTGCCAAGGGAAACCTGAAGGGCCATTTGAACTGTAAGATCTGTCAGGATCCTGTCTCCCAGTTGTGACAAAGATGAGAGAGTCTAGTCCACCATACCTATTGGGTTGTTTGGTTTTCCTTGATTTTTGTAGGTGTTAACGCATCTGTTCATTAATTTACTGAGCCAATAAGTCAGGAAGCAACAGTTAGAACTGGGCATGAACAACAGACTGGTTCCAAATAGGAAAAGGAATACATAAAGGCTGTATATTGTCACCTTACTTATTTAACTTATATGCAGATTACATCATGAGAAAAGCTGGGCTAGAGGAAGCACAAGCTGGAATCAAGATTGCTGGGAGAACTATCAATAACCTCAGATATGCAGATGACACCACCCTTCTGCCAGAAAGTGAAGAAGAACTAAAGGGCCTCTTGATAAAATTGAAAGAGGAGAGTGAAAAAGTTGGCTTAAAGCTCAACATTCAGAAAACGANTTTTTTTTTTTTCTTTCCCCATTGATTTGAAATGTCTCCCTTACCCCATGTTAAATTTCCATGCATACCTGAATCTGATCTTGATCTCCTTGTTTCAAGGGTCACAAATAGGGTTTTATTTGGCCCATGGGGTTTTCAAAATTGGGTAATTTCACATAAAAATTCAGACTTTTGGCCTTTCTGGAAAAAACAAGACAATTTAGCAACAAGCTGCTGGAGGCGAGTGGAGCCCACTGCCTGCAGATAAGAATGAGGATGATGACCACAATCCCAGGTTACCAGAAACAGCCTCTTTATATGCCTACTGTCCTGTTGTAATTAATAGCACTCTTTCATTCTTAAAAATGTTCTGGTTTGGGCAATAAATTATGAGTTATAATTTCCACCGTTCCTTATTGCACCACACCCAGCATTCCTCTTTCATTTATGTTATTAATACAAGACCCCCTCCCAGAACGAAAAAAGGCAAGGAGACGCCACTATCCTACCACAGAAGTTTGCCCAAAGCATGATCATGTGGGCTCAGAGTAGAGTAAGAACATACTGGTAGGGAGAAATCAGGTCGTTTCCTCTGACAGTGAATATGATGTCACAATTTACCAACCATTTTCCCTTCCATTATTTCATTTAACTTCACAGCAACCTACCAAGTTACATAACTTACCCTACTGTGCGTCTGAGTAGGGATGTGCTGTCTTCCCCTGTAACTCGCATTCCAAAATAGGGACCTAGTATCTTCTCTGCTCACCACTGCTTTTCCAGGGACTGCTCGGTGCTGGGCGCAGAGCTGGCTCCAAGGAACTATGTATTGGCTGAACAGGCTCCCAGGAACTACTGATTGAATGAACTCGGGAAAATGAGGCCCGGGGAGGTCCGCGGCGAGGCTCAGCAGAAAGAAGCAGGTAGGAATCAGAACAGGCGGCCTGATTCCTGGTCTGGAACCCAAGATCTTTTCCTAGTCATTTGACTGTAACCTCCCCAAATTGGTAAGAAATGGGAGACTGCGCACGCAGGGACTTGTCTTCGACCTCGAGGGACCTCAGTGAAATGCTGGACCGAGGGGCCAGAAGGACAAGTGGCGCAAGAAACGCCTCTCTCTCATCTGCCCGCTTGGGAGCAAGACTACATTTCCCAGCAGCCCCCGCGGCACGCACAGCCCCTGCCACGCGGCCTGCGCCTCCGCCGTCGGCCCACTGGAGGCGCTGCGGCGACCCCTCTGCCGCCCCGTAGAAATCTCCGCGGCCCCGGGGCCGCTTGCTTCCTGTTTGTAGGACGAGGAGACATGGCGGCGGCGCCGGCGGCTGCTGGGTCTGGGGCCTGCCGAGGGCGACGGGCGGCGGCAACGGTGGCGGCTTGGGGCGGATTGGGCGGCCGGCCGCGGCCGGGTAACATTCTGCTGCAGCTGCGGCAGGGCCAGCTGACCGGCCGGGGCCTGGTCCGGGCCGTGCAGGTATGAAGCCGGCCCGGAGGGGCGGGGCGGGGTGGACCGGGCGGGAGCTGGCGGGGGGCCGGGGAAGAGGCCTTTCCAGGCCGCCGCAGTACGGGCCTGACCCCTCTTGGCCGGTCGCTGGGCCTCTCTGAAGGCTGTCCCGACGCTGTCAGCCGCGGCGGGGCAGTGGGCAGCGGCAGGCTAGAAGCTCCGGGTTAGGGGCCGAGCCGGGCTGGGCTGCTTCGGGCACTGATGGCGTGTACGAGTCCTGGGCCCAGCTCCTGGATCCTCCCTTCCTTGCGCCACGTCTGCACGTCTGGGGGACCCTGGGCGAGTTTGCTTTAGCCTCTACGGGCCGCGAGTTTCTCCGCGATGAACTGGGCGGTGGGTCATCATTGCAGCCACCAAACGGTTCCCAAGTCATAAATGTCATTCTCTCGGAGAGGCCTTTCCTTGACATAACCCTTCCCCCGCTTCTAAAGTGGATCCCCATTGTTATTCAGTTACAGCCCAGAATTCGTTTCGTTCACATTACTTTCTTAGTCTCTAATTACATATTTCTTTGTTGTCTACTCTTTTTCTCGCCTGTATCTTACATTAGGCTGAGCTCCAACGGGTGCAGGGACTGTATCTGTGTTGCGTGTGTAAAGCGTCATGGTTAACAGCTAGGGTTCCGGAGTCAGGCCTGGATTCAGAACCCTGCTGTCTCTTGGTTGGGCAAGTTTACCTTTCTGTGCCTCAGTTTCCTCATTTGTAAAATGAAGATGATAATTAATAACCAACCTGTTAAGGTGTTGTGAGGATCAAAGACAATTGTGTAAAGCGTTAAATGCGTTTCTGGTGCATAGTAAAAAGCTGAAGGGCAATCAGTTATTATTAATGCAGTACTTGTTATCTGGCTTACTCTACGTGCCTATTATATGATTAGTTTTTTTTTTTTTTTTTAAATGAATGAAGGACACTACTTTAAGGTAAATCAGGATGAATAAGACCAAGGTTGCTTGCTCCTCCCCTTCCCCCTCACCTTGTTCCCAGAAGTTACCTTGTAAACACCCCTGTAAAACATTAGCTTAACTTAAGGACAGCTTTTGCATAAAGAAACTTTTAAGTATGTGCAGGAAACTAATAAAGTGATTGGTGGAGTGGGAATTGGGTAGATGAGGGAGAGAATGAGAGTGAGATTTATATATATATGTGTGTGTGTGTTTGTATAGGGTTACAGATGAAGAAGCAGTTCTGGGTGAGCAGTATTTTCCTTGCCATAAGATAACCATAGATGAGCAGTTTTTTTCCCCTTTGCATTCTTCTCTATCTGCCTTAAGATCCTGGAAATACTTGCTCTGTCCTTTAACCCAAAGACTCTTACTGACCTGAGTAGGTACGAATGGGCGGAAAGAGAACTCAACTCACCTTTATTGAGTACATACTTTGGGTCAAGCATTGTGCAAGTTATACAGTGTCTTTATTTCATTCTCAAGTCTTTTGAATCAAGTGTCAGGACTCATCTCTTAACACCGATGAAGAAACTTAGGCTCAGAAAGATTAGGTAATTTGCTCCTAAGCACTCTTCTTGATAATCTTCTGTGTTCTGAGAGCAGTAGAGAGCCACCAAAGTTCTTCAACTCAATGAATGAAAGAAAATTAAGTTCTTTACATATATTTGTACCCAATGCTGGATGACTTGGAGTGAAAGGAGACTGGAGAAACTCATCGGATAGAAGGTGCTGGAATGTTCTTGAGCCCCATTTAAAGTCTGTGGTACATATATATGGAATTTAGAAAGATGGTGGTGTTAAACCTGTACGTGAGACAGCAAGAGAGACACAGATGTGCAGAACAGCCTTTTGGACTCTGTGGGAGAGAGAGAGGGTGGGAGGATTTGGGAATATGGCATTGTAACATGTATGATACCATAAGGGAAACGGATTGCCGGTCTAGGTTCGATGCAGAAGGCTTGGGACTGATGGGCGGGGATGATCTGGAGGGAAGGTGTGGGGAGGGAGGGGGAAGGGGG